>VZUI01084088.1:0-68328 GCA_013401135.1 Cettia cetti | reverse complement strand
CTCTCCTCTCCTCTCCTCTCCTCTCCTCTCCTCTCCTCTCCTCTCCTCTCCTCTCCTCTCCTCTCCCAGGTTCATCTCTTTGGGATGCCCTTCTTAAATTGCTATGGGGTCAGCTGGATGAGCCCAGGGGGAGAAGCAAGGATCCTGCCAGCTCCTCCAGGTGCTGTCCTTCTGTCATGCTGTTGGGGTCTGCCAGCAGGACAGCTGGTACCCTCAGCTGCACAAAGCAGCCTGAGATACTTAGCACAGAGTCTGTCATCTTGTGCCTGAGGGTGAATGCAAGAAGAGTGAAGGGGAGGGAATACTTCTCCCCACTGTGCACCTCGTAGAAACAAAAACAGTTTGTTATGATGCCAGAGCACCAACCATGTTATTGCTTAATTTGCCTTTCAGGCTTTTTGTAGGGCTTACATCATAGCCTTTCAGTTCAGACCCATGTGTTATCAGCTGCTAAAACGACTAATCCGAAAAATATCTGACACCGTAACTCTCTGAGCTGCTGAAATAGTTTAAACAGATACACTATGCTTCTGTTAACACACATTTTAATGGGTGTCTACCCATTAAAATGCTAGTCACACAAGTAGATATTATGCTGCTCCTGAAACTAAAGATTATGCCCAGTTTTGGGAGAGATGTCATCCTGAAACAAGGAAATAAATATAGAGTTTTTTTGAAAAATAGGAGAAGATGAAAATTACCTTTGAATATTGTAATGAATGTAATGAATAAATTCCTGTATATAATATTGTATTATAGATTTGGTTTACTAATAAAAAGCTACCCAGGGGCGTCTCCAAGATTCCAAAATCCATTGTGCAGGCAAACACATTTGCAACTAAAACAACATGGCTGAGCGGGAAGATGGCCCATTCATCAAGGGTGGACCCCCACTTCACAGATCCTCAACATCTGATATTGACCTTGGTGGAGATCCTGGATGATCATATCACCCCTCCCAAAATTAATTCCGGAAAAACTATCCAGTAATCTTTTCATGAAGACGAGGACTCCTTTTGGAAATCGAGAAACACCCGCATACCTGGACTTTCAATGGACTTGGCCTTAGGGAAAAAAAACTGTATAAAACCCACGGGCTGAAGCTCGGTGGAGGTGGTTGAGTCTGGAGGGTAGGTACCCTTGTACCACTGCTCTGTCCACCCAATTTGATCGATTGTTGTCCTGTTTTTATCTTGGCTTTTGTTTCGGCATTGGAAATTTGGCTAAATAAAATTTGTTATTTTGAATTGGCTTCTGATCATTTATAACAAATATATAGGTCAAAATTGACTCCCTCACCTACCTGATCATGTACTCCACCTGGGCTGTAGAAAAAGGCCAGTGTTTGATTGATGCCTTGCATACAAGTGCAAGTCCAGCCCTTCAAGGTATTCACAGCTAAACCAAAGGCTGGGTAAAATTGCCTGGAGTTTGTGGCCCTGTCATACTGCACTGCCTCTGAGCCTGACATCATGGTGGATGAGATGTCTGCATTTTTGTTGTTTCTTTGCCCTTCTGTTTTGTCATGAGCACATGAGACTTTTTGGGCTTTATATATGGCCTTGTGTCTTCTCTCTGGTCATGACACTTGCTTCTTAATTCCTTTACTGTACACTTTCCATCCCACAGTCCCATTTGGGAGATGCCACCAAGCTTCTCTGCTGTATTTGTCCTCCAGGCACCAGCTCAGAATATTAGGGTGATTAACCCAAAGGGTAAGCTTGAATTCAGTCCTCTGAGGTGAAAAGAAACCCCTCTGCTGGGATTCCTGCATAAAATATGTCAGCCTGGCAGTAGATGACATAGCATTTTCACCTATAAACTGGTGGCCTAGTCCTGGAAGGGAAGAGCTGTGTAGCTGGCCATAGATACTCTGCTTTGAATAGACTGGGTCTGTTCAATGCTGGAAGGGAATATTCCCATCCACTTGAAGTGCCTCATTCTGAAGACCCTCAGTGATCGACCAGGTATGGGCAGATGAAAGGCAGCACAGTGCATGCTGGCACAGGCACTGTAAGGCTGTCTAAAAAGAAATTGCATATTTGAAGAAGATAACTGAATCCAATCCTTAGAGAAGGCTCCTAGAGATGCCTTGTCAGAAGCTGAGTCAGTGCTCTTGAAACAATTTTTTTATTGCCTGCCATTAAACAGCCTGAGAAAGCTGACATGACTAAATAGACTAACATCTACTTTTCCAGTCTCTCTGCCTCCTTTTAGTATGACCTTTTTATGTGAGAATTTGCAGCAAACGACCTTTGTTTGCTGGCCTCAGCATTACTGGGTTGAGTACTGAATCATTTGCACAATGCTGTCCTTTATGCATTTACGCCACTTAAGCAATACACCCAAGGAAAGCTCTACTATACCTGGTAAATAGATTAAATACTGGAGGTGTACAGATTTCTTCCTAAAGATCTCATTAATTTCAATTTTAATCATCAAAGACTGGGTACCTCCCTGCAGAAGACAGAATCAAGAGCCTACAGGGCCTTAGTCGCAACTGAGACCATACCCTGGTTTTCCTTCTATTTTGTCCATAACTTCTGGAAGCACTTTACTACTGCATTCATTTTGCCTTCAGCGCACTCAATCTGAAATTGACTTTGCTTGCCCTCTTGAAGAGTTTTTAAATGCCTGAATAGCACTGGGTAGGATAGATCAGCATTAAAGCGAGACCAGCAATCTGATCAAATTTCTGGCTTACTCTCATTGCCTACAGCAACACTGTCTACACATCCAGAAAATTACTTTCTAAGGGGCTGCACTTCAATGCACAGTTTGACTAAAAAAAAATAAATTAATTAACCTTCTTGGGTTTTACCTTGGTTAGGCTATTTCCCGCTTCCAGAAGTGTCTTTTATTTTTCTTCCAATTGCATGGAAAGCAGAATGTGACTTAACTCCCTCAACTCGAAAAGAAACCAGACAATGCATTTCAACATGATTAAGGCCTTTGTGTTTCCTTTTTCTAGGTGCAGTTTCAAGTGAAAAACTCTTAGAATTGCAGGTATGTCTGTAAGAGATTTTTTAATGAAAAAGACACAGCAACTAGGGAACAAGAGACTTTCCACTCCATTTTGTGCAAATTAAGGTAGGGAAGCAATAGAGTGTCAATGCTTTAGAGCAGCCTCTCCAAGCATGTGACCTTGCAGGGGTCAAATTGTTAACAGAGGTAGAGTTTTTAGGAATTATATTTACAACAACTAGTATCAGATGTAAATGCTGCTGGGCTCCTTCTTGTGAGAAGGGGTACTGGTTCAGTAACTGTGGGGGACACAGGTTGTTAACTGTGAAAACAACAGATATGGCCAAGAGGCAAGGCCCCTTGAAGAACTGCCACTGAAGAACTGTCTACCTTGGTCCATCTTCACCTTTCACACTGCCTGCCTTTGATTCAGTTTTCACAGTGCCTGTACCTGAAGGTCCTGTTCCATTGGACCACTCCTTTCCTTGTGCCTAACATAAGAGGACTTCTCTGTCTGTATATGCCAATTTGTTTTTCATCTGTGAATAACTGCAGAGAGATGATGGTCTGTGAGAGCCTTGCTGAGCCTCTGGGCTGAGGCGTGGCCCATCCTATAGGCCATGTCACAGAAGTGACAAAAGTGGGACTGCCAAAGTGCAATCAGATAATTACTGTCAATCCTTGCAAGCAGGACACAGCATACCTCAGAAAAAACAGTGTACCAACTCCCAGAGTCCTGTGGGGAAGCAAGAAAATTATACCTGGTCTGCTGTTAATCCCTCTGCAGGGACAAAATCACAGTCCTCTGCAAGTGAAAAGCTGTATTGACTGGGATAAAGTGTGGCAAGACAAGAACAACGCTTTTCTCAGAAGGTGCTTTGGCTGCAGCCGCCCTGGAGTTAAGCTGAAATCTCAGAAAAAAATTAGACGGGCAAAAGATCAAAAGGCAAAACTTTGTCCCCATCTGGGTGCTAGAAATAGTGTGTTGTTTTCTAGTGTGCTTTTGTTGTCCCAGGGTCGGGGTGGAATTAGAACCAAAGTAACCAGGACAAACATCAGATTGAGGATTAGCCTCAGCACTTAGGTGGTGTTTTGGAAGATGAGTGTGTTTCTACTCAGAAGTGTCAAGGATGCAGGAATGCTTCAGTGAGTACTGCTCAGATGTGGCACAGGCCTGCTGACTGGCACAGTGCCTGGGAGTCATTAGTGGATAAGCATATAGACATGCCCCTGCCAATGAGTCAAGTCACTCTTTCTCCATTCGTAAAGTAAATGAGGAAAGGCTTCAGTTTCTGGAAGCCTACTGCTATTAATTGCTGAAATCCATCGTAATTTTGTTTCTGCTATGGAGGGTCTCAGTGCCAGGAGGGAAGCAGACCTGTCCCTGCTGTGTGGCAGACTGCCTTACTGACTGTTTCACATTTTATTTTCCTCCAGTCCTGATCACAAAGGCATAACTTCCGTCATGCTGTTTCTGGCCATAATTGCTTTCAGTGGACAAGAAAACTGCTGCTTCTTCAACAGCAATCTTCTATCTAATGAAGTTAGATAATACAATAGTATCACGTCTTGTTCCTCCTTGTAGTACTTGCTCTTAATGTCCAGCAAATGTGTCCCTGTTAACACAGGAGACAGGAGAGATGACTGCTGTGCACAGCCTCTCTAGAACTAGCTTTCTGTGAAATAATCAAAGTTCTTGTCCTGTCTTGGGCCACTGCACTCTGGCTACAGCATGTAGATGTTAGGAAAATGAGGTCCCTATGTGAGCTCAAAACAGAGCTGCAAGTCCCAGCTATTTAGCCCTAAGGCCCATGGTCCTGTCTCTGTCAGGGATGGGCTATTCCTAAGTGTTAGAGGTGAATGTGCTGAATTTTTGCTCTCTTTTATCAGCAAAAAATTTATGTCACTCCCTTTCAGTTATGCCTTCTGAGCTGCTCCTATCTTTCTTCCCCAAAGGTCCTAAATACTTATTGCTGATCAGCCTCTTGCCCTACTCCACATGGAGAAATCCAACCAGAATTACTAGGCAGTCAATAGAAAGTGGGAGCAGCAGAGAGATGATCTCTGTTTCCCCGTCTTTGAAGCTGGGGCTATTTCACATGCACTATAGAAAGTCATCTTCTGAGGACCAGACATCATGGAACAAAACTGTATTACTAAGCACTATAAGCAGCTTTGTTGACTTTCAGCCACTAGCAGAGATATTTTCCTCTCTCTTACTAGTAATGGCACCAGGGTCAGATAGATTTCTTTTCTGGAGTAATTTCAAGTACTGGGACATTGCATGGGATTGATATTTCATACCTCAAACAGGCCATTTGCAGCCGAAACTTCCTGCAAATTAGCTGAGAGAGAACCCAAAAGTATGATAACAAACTTCAGCTATAACAAGGTTATGTACTACATAGCACTGTGACATTATCACTGTCACTTATTAATAGAATTAGCAATCCTATTTTTAATCCCATGCATTGAATTAGTGATTACTATTAGCAAAACAGCTATTCACGAGCTGCCAAACCTTTGCAACTTTGTGAATGAAGTCAGGGAATATATATTATCTTTTGAGATGCTTCAGAGTGCTCATCTGCACAACAAAACTGTGGTGATATGGAGGCTAATCAGCATATGCAAATCGGGGCTGCAATCCTTGTAGAAGGTTTTCTGCTCCAGGGCAAATTATTACTCTTCAAAGACCAAGAAAAGCAACAAAGTTTCTCTTGGGAAGGGCAGAGGTGAAGACTCCATGCATTTAACCCAGTTCTTTTCATTTCTATGTTAAAAGTGAGCAATTTTTTTTTTTTTTCTTCTTTAGGGATGAACAAAACCATTAATGGTTAGTAGGTAGGATTCTTTTTCCTCAACTACTTGAGAGATTTTGCATTTTCCCAAGCCCCTCCTCTGGAATCTGACCTCAGGCATTTTGCTTGCGTAATGCGTAGTGGAAAAGGCTGTTCCAGAGAGGCAGAATTCAGCATATGCAATATAGGTAATTTTGTTACTTGGACTGAGTCAAATATCTTGGTGAGAAAGATGGTGTGTAATTTACTAGCCTGAATACAAGAGTGAGAGTTAGGACACTGTGTTCAGCCATAGAGATATTTCAGCAATTCCTAGAAATATCATCGCTTGAGCACAAGTCCAGCTAAGTAGCCTTGTGGCCAGTGTGTGCTTGGCTCTCTGCTGACACTACTATTTTGCTATTAGCAGCAAAGGGAATAATATCCTGTCCCCTTAGAGGGATACCAGCTTGCAAAATCTAGGGGACTCTCACAGAGAGATCAGGCCTTTAGAGTTACTAAGGAGTCCTCTGTGAGAGTGAATAGTTGGACGAGTGCAGTTACACGCTTTAGGCAAAATAAACATTGTGCTTGGGCAGTGGAAAACGTCCTGCAAGTTCTTGCTATATAGGTACAATGTTTATCTATAAGTGAATGGGACAGCTGGTTACAGAGCTGCAATCACTGGACACTCATGTCAGTACAAGGGTGAGCTTCCATGTTGTTGTGGGTGAGACCATCTGCTGTTGAGTGCTTTTTGTGTCCCCAGGCTTTTAAGGATGCTAACCCAGCCTGCAGGCTGCTGGTTTCCATTGCATTTCATCATCTCAGCTCCCACCCACCAACCCCTCCAAGAAATCAGGGAAAACATTTGCTCTTTGGTGCAAGAGATTGTTCAGCTTCTAAGTCACTGGATGCCTCTGTTCTGAAGTAATTCTCACTACCGTAGCTGTCATTGCAGAGTATTGACACAGTGTCTGGTTTCAGGCCAATATATAGGAAGTCAAGCTGTGCATTTATTTCCTCCCCTGGGCTGGAAGGAGCACTGATGATATCCTGAGTGTCTCAGCTTGCTTCAGGGCAAAAGCTCTGGCTAGGTGTCTTCCCTGCCAGTAAGGGAGCACTTAACACCCCTGAGAGCAAGTTGCAGCCAAGAATGGCTGACCTTTGGAACCTCCACACATGCCAAGGGCTTGACGCACTACAAAGCATTCAGCTGTCTGTTTAGAGCAGTACTCTGAAACACTTCTGGAACTCCCAGGGCATCCAGGTCTCTGGGTGACAGACTGCAAGGAGGGGTCGAGCCTCTGCTCTGTAATTCAGCATCATCAGTTTCCACAGGCAGTATGGTCCATTTCCCATCACCTCAGTTTGAGATGAAGAGTATCTTGCTCAGTGTATGTGACAAAGTTAAATATGGACTCTTTGGCAAAGCCGTTAATCTTTTACTTCTGAGACAGAACCTCCTAACATCACCTTTGTTCTTTCCCCCCCTCCCTCCCCTGCTCCCCATAAACTCTTAATTTTTTAAAATCTAAATGACATGGTGCATGCATGTGGAAATGAGGTGGGAAGCAGACAAAATCAGCTCTTTTAGATCCTGAACCAAAAGTCTTTTCAAAGAGCAGCCTAGAAGTATGTGCTGACATTGATGATGTGATCCTGGTGAAATACCAAAGAAGAAGCAGAAAGCATGTTGTTCCCCTGCAGCTGAAGACCTACTGCAATCACCTTGGGACCAAGCTGAGAGCTGTTATGCTGCTGAGCCAGTACAGCTCTTGTCAGTCAAATGAAGTTGTAAGACAGAAAGAGAAATTTACTAAAAATACAATGGTTTCCACATCTGAAGCCCTAAAATGGCAATTGTAACTAATTATGAGAGGCATAGAAATAATTAGATAAACTCTGGACTTTATTGGACAGCAAAATAAAGAGCTACGTGTAGAATCACTGTGATAACAGTCCTGTTGTCTGGACTTAATGTTACTTAAACTTCAAATCTGTTACCTCAGCAATGAGAGCTTCTAACAGGCTATGTAAGTTCTATTTGAAGGAAGTTGGCACTTGGAAACTAAAGTAATAGGGTTACTGCATAAGATCCTTACATCCTTTATGCTATTCCATTGATATGACCCAGAATATGTGATTTAGTACCATGACAACTGAGAGTATGATTATAAAATAGACAAAAGATAGCTGTAGTCTTCCACTTCTTGTTTGGAGTTTTATTACTTTCAGCTTTATTTCATAATCATTAGCCATCAGATAAATACTGCATGTCTTAGTTAGGTATGATAAGTTGGTGCGCGCAGATAACTAACTAAGTTGACTGAATTACATGTCATTTTTAATTACTAAAATGGTTCATGTATCACTAGGATGGCATTATTTTGTTTTCTGGAGCTTTGATTAGGGGATGATTTTAAAACAGGAGGTTGAATTTCAGGTTCCTTGGTTCATACTGTGGAATTCACCTAAGTGGCCTTTATTCCCTAATTGGCCTTTATTTTTGGATTACTGCTTTCCCAGCACCAATAGTTCCCTTTGCTTTTTCTAGGAATGTCCTGTAGGCACAGGTCTTCTCATATACATTGAGCAGATTACTGTGCATTTCTGTGGAGGATCTGTCTCACCTCACCCTCAGCTTTGGGGTCTTTAGGGTGAGAAAGGGGAGCACAAGATGGGAACATCCTGAGAACCAGAATATGGGACAATAATTGCTCTTTCAAAATTGTCTCTCTTTGCCACCTATAGAAGGCCCAAGACCCACCATTTGGGAATCTTTAGTTACTCTTTTTTTTCTTTTCTTTCTTTTTTTTTTTTTCTGTTTGGGATTGAATCCATTGTTCTAGGATTATTTCAATAAAATGAGAGGCACATGGCCACCTTTTGCCCTATCTGGAGTCCTCTTAATCTTCCACCTTGCCAGTCCCTTCCCAGCTGTGGCCCTGCAAAAGCTCCTCTGCAATCTGTGATCCAGCCTGTTCAACTGGGGAAGAAAGAGGCATTCCCTTTCCATGTCTTCACAGCTGTACAGGACAAATACCACCTTCAATTTTTTCCTCTTTGAGGTGAAAAAGTGTTTTCTCTTGGATGCAGGCAGTTTTGCAGCTGCTGAATGGCGTTGTTATGACATTTTTTTTCCTTTCCTGTCACTGAGCATGCACTGAACATCAGGAAATCATTACAGAAAATTGAGAGACTGTATGTGTGTGTGTACACATAGAGAATACATCCAAGTGATGCAGTAATGTGCTGGGTAAGTTAAAATACCTCCCACACAATATCTGGCTCCTGAAGCATGGCTCCAAATTGGCCATTACCAGAGTAATGACTTAATCAGTTGTTAATAATTGCTGTACTCCCTACCAACTGATGTGGATATAAACTTGCAAAGGCTCCCTTGACACCTCCTCTGCTGCTGTCATCAAATGAGCTGGCCTTATTTCAGGTGCTTTCTATGCACTGCTGCCAGAGCTCCTCTCTAGTTCCCAAGGCATTACATCCAGTGCAGGGAACTCCTGCTATCCTCAAGAGGGGAAAACCTAAGTGGAAACTTAGCAGCTGCCATTTACCTTAGAAGTCCAGTTTCCAACTAAAGTTGGTGCTTGGCTACCTTCTGGAGTTAAAACCTTTGAGAGTAAGGTCTAGCTTTCAAGGAAACTAATTCCATTCATGCTGAAGGCTTTGTCTCAGGTTTTGACAGACCCTGCAATGCTTAGAAAGTGCAGCACTCTTAATACCCGCCGGAGTCACCATATTGTGCCTAATCCCAGTGACATGACAACCCTTCTAGATGTGCATGGGCTTGATCTTGTTCCAACTCTTCCTTGCTGGAAGATGTGGAACTGTTCCTTAGTCCTTGTCTTCATGTGTGGAAATAGGGACATCAGGAGCATATCAGTGATTTACGACGTTTCTCCTGCCAGCCTTAGTCTGGAGACATGTGAAATAATTTTGCAATCAGTAGAACTTTTTTAATGAGAGCTACTCTGAAATGACTCTAGCAAAAGGTCACAACATCAGGTAGAAAAGGCACTCTGGGATAAGAAATCCCTAAGACTCCCTTTCTTTTTTCTTAAGGTAAAATGAGATTTAGCCCCAAAAGTGCCATTGTCAAGGGTTTCTTGCCATTAAAGAAGAGTTATCAGGCTCATAACCTCTGCACAGTCCATGTTGCTTTGCTTCTGCTGCACAGGTATTAAACTGACTAACTGCAACCTCTCAAGGCATTTGAGATAGCTTTCCTCTCATCAGTTGTGACTGAGACAGAAAGAATTAACTTGGGAAATGCATTCTCCAAATCATGTGCTCATAACTGGGTGCAGTTGGCATGCTAAGAGCATGCCCAGCTGTGGGCTGCAGAAATGAGACGGGTTTGTTCGATTTTCCTGTAGCATTCCCTGATGATGTCTGCTTTCAGACTTTGTGGAGAAGTGCAGAGGCAGAAGCTTGGCAGAGAAAGCCAATAGGATAAAGACAGCATGGACTGACAAACAACTTTTGCAAGGACAGACATTTGGGACACACAAAGGTATGTTCTCTAAAGCCCTCTTATCACATGTGTCTTGAGGCCCTTAGTCCTGTTGACTCTGAGTGGTTCTTATGGTACATAATTGCTTCAGAAATCGTCTACCTCCATCCCATGCATGAAAGGATAGTGGGGATGCCTGAGGAGGGGTCTGTCTTCTCAAAGCAGTCCATTTCAAAAGCCTGCAATGGAAGCACCATCCTTTCCTCCCTTGTAGCACTGTGCCATAAGGTGCTAGCTTGGGCTGCCTGTGAGATGACAAGGCCCTACACAGCTAAGACATTCAGTGAGGCAAATAGCCTAAGCATCCACCCTCGAAGCCACAGGATCCCTCCACATGAAACAGAAAGTCAGGGAAGTTGTCTGAGGGAAACTGAGATCAGGCTGGACCACCAGGTCTTTACTCTCTGCGTTGAGAACCAGAGAAAAGGGAGGGTGACAGAAAACCCGTGCTAGTCATTCCCTCCCTCTGTCCCCTCCTCCTTCCCTCCCTCCCTCCGCCCGCCCCCACCCCCGCCCCTCCGCCCCCCCCCCACCCCCCCACCCCTCTATCCTTTCTATCCTTTGGGAGCATTAGTCCTGGGAACAAATGGGTGTGAAACACATCTGAAACGTCTTTACTGCATTTCTCTCTCCTCTGCTCATGCCTAGCTTTCCTCCTCTTCTTTAATGCTCATTAACAGCAAATGACTTTACATACTTATATCATGTAAGCAGAGCCAGATCGGATATCTGCCCTCCTTCTCTCCTTCTCTCTCTCTGTGGCAAATAGTTGGAGAAGAGTAAGAGCAGCACTAGTATACATAATATTTCCAATTTATACATGTTTTCAGTTCAGTTATTTCCCGCATCTGATGTGGTTTTCATGGATTTAGTAATCCTCATTGGATTAATTGGCCTAAGATCTGGCCCCCACCATGAACCCACGGAACTGTCTATTTTACAATTCAAAATCTCTTGCAGCAAGTAACTCTCCAAGTTCCCTACCCCTTATATGAAGAGCTACATCTTTCTGGGGATACGGTGTCCAGTAGTTTTGATTAATAACTCCATTTCTTTTATTGGAAGAGGTACTAAAAATTGAGTCCTTTCTTACCTTCTACAAGATAAATATGTTTCAACAGACCTCTAATATCTTCTTCCCACTGTCCTTTCTTTCAGAATAATGATACTCAGTCTACCTAGTGCTCCCCAGACCTCACCAGCTCCCAATATTTATTCACTTGGGTTGCCCTGCAAACCCTTCCCCAGGATACTATTTCTATCCTGAGACAAGAAGACAAGGACCACTCATTGTATTTACAACCTGCACAAATCATGAGTTTATATCGTGACATGGTGGTGCCATCTAAGAGTTCCTAGTATCTGCTTTGCTTTATTGACTGTTGCTGAAAAGTGAGGTGACATTTTTGTAAAGCAGCCTCCCACAGTCCCACGACTGTGTCATTTCTGCCCCCCCAACTCCTCCCCGTCCCCAAACCCCATTCATCTTAAGTAGTAATGGTCAGGGTAGAGCTAATAATTCTAACTTAAGAAACTAAAAATGCATGTAGGAGCAAGAGTGTCTGCCAGAGACCCCCATAGGTATGAGTCAGAAATCTCAAGGAACAGTGGTCCACAACAACAGAACAAGACCTTTACAACAATGTTTGGATACAGAAAGATGGTAGCTAGTGACCTGACACAGTCTGCTGAGCAGCTGGGCCAGGACCACACATAAACAATTTAATCCAGCACCTCTTTTACTGAAAATGAATAACAAAATCTTAATAAATCAACAATTACTTATTGCTGTATTTGGGGTAATAAATTCTTTAGTTTTTTATCAGTAGCTTCCATAGCATGTTCTTTGAACAATTTGCCTTTTAGTTACATCCCCTTTCTCTCCTGAACAATAAATTAGCATTCATTTTTTAAAGGAAAAGAGGGGAAAAAGAGGATATATTACAATTCTTTCAAAGCAAAAGGAAAAATGCAACATCTTTTTAACATATATCTTAAAATAATATGAGGATAACTTTCTCTGCATGTTAGATGCCTATGCATAAATAATAAAGGACGTTATGTTATTTACAGCGTTACACAATAAACTAAGAGCGTGTCATTTAACACAATATCCATAAAGACAGTAAATAACGAAAACATCCACGTATGTACAAGATGTATTTACAATAGAATAGAGAATTACAAATGATGAAAATTGGCCATGTTCTTTGTCTGCCTTTCTCTGCAGCATTTCATAGGTGCATTTTTGTTTCTTACTAAAAGTAAGTCCCAGGTGATGGTAAGTAGCCACACTGCAGGGCCAAGAAGTGCTCAACCAGCTGCGAGGTGTGTCCTTGGAGGAGACACCAGTTTGCTATCCTGGATGCTCAGGAAACTGCTTGCAATGTGTGTGAGAGAAGCAGGGAGATGCAGCATTGTTGTTTTGGACTACTGGAAAGAAGGAGCTTTCCTGTTTCCCTGATAAAGGCAGTGATTGATTTCTTAAACCTGGGTGTGTTGGGGTGGCTCAAGAGATGAAGGGAATAACTGGGCCAAAAGTAGGGAGTAGCCTTTCCTCTGTTACATGAGAACCTCTCTGGAGCTGTAATGATTTACACCCCTTAAATAGGCAGGCTGTACCAGGTTGTGCACAATACAATCTAGCTATACACTCTTGAAAGAAGCCTTTTATCTTGGAATAATCCCTGCATATAAACACATACACAGGAAAAACTCATGGCTCAAACTAAATTAAATGGAAATAAACCAGGACAATCTTAACTCTGCCACCACTGGAATATTTCTCCCCCTCTTCAAAGTATGTTTCTTCTTGCCATGACTTTCAGTCAAAGAACCGGCAAGCATCACACAGTGATGGCTCAAGGGTGTTGGGACTGCCTAGCTCAAAGGTCTGGGTGATGAAGCATATATCCCCAACAGGGGAGCTGGCCTTTTCCGTAGGCACTTGCTGTCTCTGCTCTGTGCTGCTGCAGCCTCCAGACCGTTGGCCAGCAGGAACAGGCTGCAGCCTGCCAGCAGCACCTGTGGCCAGGCAGACTCACTAACTTCTGGGTGTGGACCTGACAGATGTGAAACACCTCGCAGCATGACAAACACAAGTTGAGAGGTGAGGGTCTGTGTCCTCCTCCTGCTTCTGTGCGTGCCAAGCCAGGGCAATTTCCAAATTCACTGCTGCATGAATTGTGCTGTAAGGCTGGGTTCTTCACAAAGATCTAAGGGCTTAGGCAGCCATATCCCCAATTGTATTTTCTTGTTCTTAGGTCCATGTGAAGTCTCCAGCCTAATTTCATGCTTGCCCGATAACACTGTGTATGTTCCGAGAGAAAGAAAGAGCAGGAACTGCACAGCAATTTGACTTTGAGGCACTGCAAGAGAAGAGGTGTGACATTTTTCCCTAGACCTATACTAAATAAATCTCACATGTACAGCTCCCAAATATGAAATTGCTCTTTCATTTTGTACTGTCCCTCCACAATAACAGTGGTAGTAGTCCAATAATCTACTCAAAGTCAAGGCATGTTCCCTTTCCATTCTGATTAATCTGTCTGGGATACAGATACTTCAACAAGAGGAGGCCTTGTGTTTGATATATACTGGAGGAGTTTACAAAAGACCCGTGTTATAATCTCTATTCTGCCACTAAAAAGGATTATTTTGGGGCAAATTTCTTGTTTCTCTGTCATTCTTTTTCTGTCTCATCTGACCTGCAAAGGCTTTGCTTTGCCAGAGGCCTTCCTGAAAGGACAGATATTCAAGTCCTTTGACAGAAACTCAACAGTGCAAATCCTTTGGAAACTTGTGGTCTTCATTAGGAAAGCCCACCTGGCCCTCTGTACTACTGAGTTGCAGAGTTACTGGAGAGGTGGATATTCTGCTGCATGGGATTGCAGATAAATAGGCATGACTAAAGGGATGAAAATGAGAGTATGGTGTCTAGAATTTGTAGAGAGCTTTTGTTTCAGTCTGTAAAGGCAAAGTGTGTTCAAGTACATGCCAGCCAGGGAAAAATGGCAAAGGGGACTTAAGTCCAGACAGTATGTATTTGCCATCTCCCATAGATTTCTCAAATAAGCAGTGCCATTTCAGCCACCACATAGCCCAAAGCTGTGCTAGTTTCCTAGCCTTTTAGTTCTACCACTAATATCCTAGTGGACAACTTTGTTTCCTATACTAAGTTTCTTTTTGTTCTTTTCCTGCTGAATCTGGTGTTCAGGTAGACTCACTAATGTGTTCTTACTAATGTGATATGGTTATTTATACAGTGAGGAACTCACTGATTTTTGTCATGTTGGCAAAGAACTTCTTTTGCTGTACTTTGCTTTCAGGTCTCAAATCAATAGGACACCTTGTTCAGCAAAACTCTTAGGCACATGCTCAACTTTTTGCATGTGCTGGATATGTCAATGAAAGTCTAGCACATGCTGAAGGTAACTTTTGCTGGGATTAGCATAAGCATATGCTTGAACAATTTACTGAGTTGGGACTTTTGTTCCTCAGGCTTGCATCTCACAAATTTTCCTTGATGTATTTCTCTTTATTTTGCTAGGACCAGAATGTGGCCCAAAGGATGAGTGTAGTTTGGCTGAAATTCTTTTCTCTTGACAGGGCTCTTATTTAGAGCTCAGTAATACCTGTAAAACATATGTTCTCATTTTCAGAATCCCCAGAGTCTAGGAAAAACATTTGTTTTCCACATCAATCCTGAGTCAATGCTGTGCCAACTGAACACACAACAAAAATCAAAAGTATAGAGGAGGCAGAGTGACCCTGACTAAACTGATAGGAATTCAGTGCAAAAGAGGCCATTTGCTTCTGTCTGGATGGATGCATCTGCTACAGCACTGACAACATCCTTGCTCATTATTAGTCAATGACTTCAAGACTGTCACTGGCAGTCTTGATATAAACACTAGTATCAAATAGTCACACATGGGTTACTAGGGCTGTAACCCACACAGTGTGCTTGCCTTCATAAATGGGCTCTGCATCAGCCTTGCCTCTCTCAATCCAAGTAATGGGGTCCATAAAAGGTGAGTCGAAATAAAAATTCCTTAGGTCTGTCTTGTCCTTCCTATGCACCCATACTTTTTAGCCATTCAGCAAATCAAGCTCTTCCCTGAATGGCTTTTCTCTTTCCAAGAGTATGCCTTACTCCAACAGCAACTCTAACAAGGTATTGCTAGAAGCTTGTCAGGGTTCTTTCTGAGGAAGAGAAAAAGGGGAAGAAAATTGAGGGGAAACAAAAGAATAAATCATGTATTAGAAATCAACATTAAGAAATAGAGGTGAAAACTGATTGCACTTTTATTAGTGGCATTTGTTTTCCAGCTAGATCTCTTCCTTGCTTGATTACAGATATCTATTATATTTGCCCCATTAACATAAAATAATAGAATTTTTTGGGTTTTTTTTGTTTTCTCCTTTTTTTTTTTTCTTTTTTGTTTAAATAGAATATTGGGTTCAAAGCCTCAGATAGCTTAAACCCATTTCCTAAGGGATAACTAGAACAATTAATATCTGGAAAATAATGAAACGGCAGCTCCTAGTGATTACAAGCTGACCTCTGATTAATAATATATTTGGTTTAAAATCACAGTATTACTTTCTTTCTATAAGTAACGTTATTTAATGCAGGTTGGCTTTTTTTTTTTTGTTTGTATGTTTTTTGTTATCTTGCTGTAATTAATAGTAGCATGCTGTTGGATCTACTATTATCCCAGTGCTCAAAGAAGCAAACCTTTTGGCTGGCAGAGAGCAGACAAAACTCATCTCATATACGGAAAGCAAATAAAAGTTCTCATATAAGATTTTTTTTTTTTTTTTTACTTTTTTATAATTTTTTTGAATCTTTTTTTTTTTTTCTTTCTGACTCTGTGTGTGTTATATGTGTGTTTTTCTGGCGGAGTAGGGTGGGGGTGCCATTACAGGGCTTTCTGATTTGGAGACTCTACAGCAAGCGACCAGAGGGGACTTCTGCAATTCTTGCAAATCATACATCCAGTCATTATAATGCAGTGCACAAAAAAGCTAGGACAACTGAGGGCTAAAAGGTTTTGCAAAATACTATGGGACAGCCATCATTTTAACTGTACAAAACTTGCTCTCAACTTAACATAACATAAAGGCACCATTGATATCTTTCCCCATTTTTGAAATACTGTAAAAAATTGCTACATATGGCACATAACACATTTGTACATACGTATATTTAATTTATAAAAGTTTCTTTTCCTTTCCTGTTTTCTATCAGCGGAATTGCTAAAATAAAATAAATTGTTTAATTTAAAGGTGGAATACTTCATTATATAAAATAAAGTTTTACATGTGAATCTATGTGTTTTATGTTTTATACAGCAATAGGGTCTTGGTTAGCTATCACACTGGACAACCTTGCTTGTAACTCTTCCGGAGTGGAGAAGCGGTTTGCCGGGTTAGTCCTGGTTTCAGCCAGCCGGAAGGCAGTGGCTGGCTCCAGACTGGTTGCCCCGGGGTTCGGTATGCTCAGAAATGGTGTATCCTCACCTATTCTCTCATCTTCGGTTTCGGTCTCAGAGCTGCTGCTCTCAGAGCTTGTGTCAGAGTCCACTTCCACCCTGCTGGAAATGTGGCCGTTGGGCTTTGTTCTTTTGACCCTCCGGCTGTTGGTGAGTTTCTTTGGAGGCTCCTGTGCTGGTTCGTACTCCTGCGTGGTCTCGTATTCCTCATCCTCCACGATCCGCAGAGGACTTGGTGGCAGGCTGTTGCTCTCGTGGGTGGCGTTGTGAAAGGAGTTGAATTGCTGAAGGTGGTGGTCATACTTCTCGTGCAGCTGCAGCGGAGTCACCAGGAGCAGTGGTCGCTCCTCTTCAATGAAGGGACTCACCGCCACCGAAGGGATGGAGACGGTCAAGCTGGAAGCCGGTGGTGACATTGTGGAGGGACGGGACTTGGGAGAAGTTGGAGTGTGAAAATCAACGGGTGACATGCGAGCTGGTGTGGTCATGGCTGAGACATACCTGAAGAAAAGAGATGGGAAAAGGTTGCGAGCACAGGAGGAGTGGTGACCTGTGAACACAGCAGCTCACATGGACTGGGAGAGAAATGGCAGGGATCCCTTAAGATCCCCAGCATCCTCACATGGGGCTACTAAGGAACCTTTCCTGTTTCTATTAATCCTATAAACTGCTGACTTCTGGGACTCTGGGCAAAAGCATTTTGAAAGCAGGAGGAGCGCAGCAAAACTCCCAGATCCCAGTCATGGAGATGCTGTAAATTTTTTGCCAGAATAACTTTTTGGCATGAATCCAGAAATGGGATTCAGAGACAGACAGGCTGCCAGAAACAAAAAGCATTTGCAAGTATTTTTTCAAAAGGAAAACAGCTGCTGGACTTCTGGAAGGATTTGACCAGAATCTGGGGTACATGCAAACAGACGGGGGAAAAAAAGGAAGGGAACCGAAGGACAGTCCTCTCGGGGTTTCACCCTCTTCTAGAAACCAAAATGTCTCAGGCTAAGCAGGAAAGTAATGTTTGGATAAAATCTAGAGCCAGATTCTGCTAATTTTAATCACAAAGGCTAGTCAGAGAAGCATTTGTAGCACCATCCCAGGAGCTTTGTGCTGTGCCACTCCTTGGGTGCTAGTTACCCTGTCTGGTAGATCTATCTGAAAAGTAGCACAGAGTATCATTTGTCCTCGTATGGGAACAAATGCTGAAAGACAGGATAGTCTGGCCTAGTGCCCATGATTTCTCTGCAAAATTTGTCCCTGTTCCTGTGGGAAGGGTAGTGGTCAGAAGCGATTTCTGAAAATGAGGCTCATTTCTGGTGCCATTACTGGGTTTGTCTCAACGAAACAGAACAAAAAAAGTGAAGCTCTCAGCTAGTTTTAATCAGTAGACATGCTACGAGGTCATGTGGATTCATGCCAGCTAAGGATCTGCCTAGAAGCACTTGATCAAAAGCACAGTGCCCAGCATGATGCTTTGCATGGTCTGGCTTTGCTTTTATTCTTATCCTAAATTCAACTGCCTGAATTTCATCTGTGTCTAAAGTTAAAATCATTCTAAGCTCCATCCCAGGGCCATTGAGAAAAGCTATATGTCTATGACTGATGCAGTTATTTAATTTTCCATTACTGGCTTATTTATCTGAGCCTGAAATTACCAAAATAAACCTGAATCCAGCTTTCTTATTCGATCTATGACTCAGTTGCACATATTGCACTTGATAAAAATGGAGTTACAGGAAAAAGGAGAAAATGGGACAGAATCTGGACAGACATGCAGTAGCATAAATTGATTTCACTAGAGGTGTATTTATTGCACATTGATTTACACGAACTAAGGACTGAGAGAATGGAAAAAAACCAAACTTAGACTTATGCATGGGAATTAATCAAGTTGGTTGAGCAAAGGTTAATGAATAGGTCTGTGCAAAAATTAGGTAATTTTTTCTCCTTCCATGAGTGAGCTTTTAATCCCTTTCACATTTTTAATAGGCATTGTCTGAAAACCTGAAACTTTTCTACTTTCTCAGCTGGTACACTGTTGCATATATGTCTTTATGACACACTGGATTTTAGCTATACTGGTTCTGTTAACACATTGAGTTGGTTAAATGTGTTCAATGTACTGTGCAGGCTTCCAACAGTGTCAGGTTACTCATACTGGAATGTTGTGCATTCACACATTTCTGGTCTACTCCCCCACACCCTAACAGGGCAGTGCTAACTAGCTGCTGTCTGCAATCTCAGGCTCAGGAGCTGAACTCATGGAGATTTAGCCCATTGTGAAAGGAAGGTTAAAAGGTGATTGATTTATCCAGCTTCATGGCCAGCTATGCTGGCTCAGTGAAAGGGGATCAGAGTGTACCCAAGGCCATCCAGCACACATTAACTAGTTCTATGCTGCCAGCTTCATCATATAGTCCAGGCTTTTGTGCAGAGACAGTGTTTTTTGACCTTCTCTCCTGCAAGACAGCTAAGGAAATCCAAGATAAAACTGCTTGTGCCCTCTGCTTGTGTACACAGGTGCAGGGCATGGGATCCAGCAAATGGGTGGGGTAACACAGAAGAACCCCTTGTAATCTCTGTTCAATTTCATTTGAAAATTGAGGGATTACAGCCTTGGTCTACCAATTCACAGTACAGCAACATTTGATGGCTTCAGGAAGTAATTTGTCAGCTTCTACATTCCTTTTTGTTTCTGAGTAATTTTTAGTTCCAAATAACTCTCACTTTCTCCCTATCTCAGGAACAATTGGCCATATATTTCCTGCTTGCTAAAAATAGATGAGGCCTGCAATTAATGCCCAGGGAACTACCATCTCCCACACTCCAAATTTGTGATTGCTTCAGGCACAGGCTAGGCTGTCAATGCCTGATGAATTATCACAGAAATACTGCTTTTGACCTGTAGTACAGCCTTTAAGAGACACAATAATTGATGAAAAACCTTCTTTCTTCTCAAAGAAACAGAAAGGAATATGCTTTCCTCTCTCTCCTCCTCCCTGCCCCCTGCCCCCCACCCCCTGCCTCCCCCCAATTAAATCTAAGCAGTTCATATTAGAATGATGCTTTGGGTGTCCCATGCAATGCAGGCAGACAGCAGGAATGGTCTTCACTTCTCACTGCAGATGCCCAAATATACTAAACTATAATACTCACCATTTGCAGGCATGTGGGCGTGCGTCCTGCTTGGTTCCCAGGCAGGAGACAACATGGTATTTACTGTTACAGGTCCTGATCCAGCAAAGCACTTAAACACATGCTGAGCTCTACCCATGTGAGTAATCTTGCTGATTTCAGTGGGTCTACTTGCATGATTAAAAAATAATCTTGTCAAAGTGCTCTGCTGGATTGGAGCCATGGCTGTTTATGTCATGTGAGCCATGTACCTTCAAATTAAATTCCATGGTAAATAACACATAATTTTTAATGAGAGGGCCAGTTTATTATCCTTACTGGTATAACACTCACGGTCCTTACTTCAGTGGGCCCTCTTCCTGCTGCTTAGCAGTTTTTTGTATGGCAGAGCAAGTACCATAGAAATGGCATTAGCTGTACTTGCACATTCATTTTTCTGAAAACCACAGTTTGTCTCCTACACAATTCAGTCTCCTTGGGGATTGCCTGGTTGGATTTTTGGCATCCATGGACACTCCACAAGGCCAAATCCCTTGTGATTTTGAAGTGCTCAGAGAAGTGGTGCACAACCTTTCGTTTTCCTTTTCTTCTGCCTATGATTCCTGGGAGAAAAGCTCTTTTAAAATGTCTTGTTTCTTCTCAGTCTTCCTTTTGCTATTCTGGGGCCATCTTGAAGTCAAATTCTAGCATAAACCTGAGAAGGATTTTTTCAGTAAATTTTTTTTACAACTGATGTACTTCTAGGCAGATCTTAGGAACTGATGAAGCAGCCTTTCCAGAGAAAAAAATTACTTGGTTGGAAAACTCCTGGCCAGCTTTATTCATAACTGTTCCTGATTTAATAATGACCTGAGTCCTTCTGGCTTGCACTTTGCTTTCATTTAATAAGGGGTTAAGTGGAGTTTTTAAAGGGTTTAGGAGCTGGAATTGTCCAGAAAGTAGGTGGTGGCAGAACTTCTAGACTGCTTAGCAGTCTTTAGTACCCTCCTTCTGTGGATCAACACATTACTTTCTCCCTGTAAAATCTCTCAGTTTCTCACTTGCATCTTCTAAGAAATTGATAATTAGGTAAAGTTCTGTTACAATGAAAATTTCTGACTAATTACTCCAATGGAGCTTTTACAAGTGTGAACTGCTGGCTAATAGGACTAAATCCAGCAAAGGCAAGAAGGGAAGAAATGCTTTTGGTGGACTTTAAACTACTACTAAGCGCTCCACTTTTATGAACCAAGAGATGTATGCCCTACACAAACAGCTGCACTGTTACATTTTCTCCTGTGCTCCCAAGCTTTGAAACCATCTGGG
The DNA here is from genome assembly GCA_013401135.1 of Cettia cetti. Lineage (NCBI taxonomy): Eukaryota > Metazoa > Chordata > Aves > Passeriformes > Sylviidae > Cettia > Cettia cetti. Next base: position 47,119 of record VZUI01084088.1, on the reverse strand, counting down.
AGAAGACCAGGTCTTGCCAGGTGAAAACGATGAGGTGGTGTGTCCTACCTTTCACTGTGAGGAGAGTCTCGGTAGGAATCGGGGGTCTCTCTGGCATGCCGGAGGAAACTGTTGCCGTCCCGTGGCCCGCCGATGCCGTTGAGACGGCTCCGGGGCCCTGCTGGGCTGGCGTGCCTGCTGTTCTCCATGGAGGAGCTGACCAGCACCGAGTGGCTTTCAGAGAGGATGCTTTCAGTGTGGCCATTACTCCAGCTGGAAAGCAGCAACCCGGAAAAGAGAAAGGGAAAGTATGAGAGTGGGCTTTGCTGGCAAATGCATATGGACAGTTCAGTCAGGGAAAGGAGGGGCTCTGTTCCCACTCAGGATCTGCAGCATATCCTTTGGGCTGGTAACTGGAGCTGCAGAGTTTAGGGAATTGTATGAATCCACAGGCATCAAGGTGATTTTGCATGTATGGATAAAAGGAGAGGGAAGGAGGGCTTTCCAATCATCAGAAGTGTCACTGATATAGCAATTTGCATATACTAAAATTCACCGTGACAGTATTGGAATGCCATTCAGGTAACAAAGGTCTTTGTAAATTCCTGGGAAGATAATTAGTTAGGTGATATGACATCAAATATTGTTAGTCTTAAAATGAAAACACTACAAAAGGAGAATAGATTTTTCCTGGTTTGATGTTTTACACATCATTTTGGTTTTGCAACAGCAACAGATCAGATATTACACTGCTATTTGCCATCCCCCTCCAGTACCTGTGGCTAGATGTCTGGGTGACTGTCACAGAGTGATGTGTTGTTGAGGTGTAATGGCTTGTAGAAAACGAGGTCTCTGTTTCCCGCTCGATGACATGCTCACTGGAGATTACATTTTTTGAAACGTACTGCTGAAAAAACCCAGACAAACCTCAGGTTTACAAACTGCAATTCACAGCATGTTGGTAGACACAATTCCCAGTCCCTCCCTCCCTCCCAGATTTCAGCCTTTTTGCATGGTCCAAAGCACTAAGTTTGTCTCTTAAATACATGCAGAAACCATATTGACACACTTGAGCACATTCATGTACACCTCTGTGTACATAGCCCATCTAGACTCAAAATAGGAGACAAATGAGGAAAGTAGCAAAGTCTGCATCCTAATTAAGCTATAAAAATGTATTTAACAAGGGAACAAGAAGACCCAATAGACAGATGTGTGGAAAAGCAACCTCCCATTACCATCAGATACACCAAAAATATTATTTTCTGATGGAGAAGACAGCAGCAGCTTGTGATAGCAATTTTTTCTGTGTGGAGAAAACCAAGAGAAATCAGTCACCAGCCTGCAGCAGGTAGATGTTTAAAAGCTGTGGGGTGAGCTTTCCTGTGGCACTGTCAGCCTAGGCTGAATCCTGTGCTGTGGGGAACCTACATTCACGAGCTGGACGTTATCCGGCGGCGGGTTGGGGTGGTGCGGCCCGTTGGCCATGTTCATCACGTTGTTCCTTTCCGAGCGCAGGCTCTGCCGAAGGCGGTCATGCAACTTTTTCCTCTGCTTCCTGCGCACGAAACACGGAAACAATTTTAATAGACAACAAGAAAGCAGCTGCCCCTTTCAGCATGTTGATGTTGGTGATAGTAATATTAACATCCATTTTTTTTTTGCCAGAATTTTCTCCACTACTGCTAGAGCTCAGAGTAACTCTGAAAACCACAGGTCTAAATGCAGCTGGAGCTGTGGGGACCTGCAGAGGGGGAAGGATATTTGGGATCCCTTCCAGGAGTCAGCAGGACACAGGAGGACAGGAATAAGTGAGAGGAAAAGGGAAGCTATTTCTAAGCAATGCTCTGTCTCAGGAGGAGCTATTTTCTGCACTCAGAAGGGAGGAGGGAGAGATTTTAACCCAGAAACCTTGACACCCTCACAAGGGCCAAGGTACCATTGAGTTATGCTTCTTCATTCACTACAGGGAGCCGAGGTGTCTGTCCCTCAGGGCTTGCTTGCAGACGGTGGAACGTGGTCTCTGTCGCGTGGCAGTTACACATTTTTTGGTGGGATTCATTCCCTACTTTAACAGTGTACTTCAAATCCACAAATGTGTTAAAGAAGAGTGCAGAGGAAGCCTCAGAAATACAAACAGAATATATGGGATAGGCCGGAGCCTGCAGACTTCCTGGCAGCTCTAGAAGGTTTCGTTTCAGCAACATCAGATTTGCTCTGAAGCCTAATGATTGCCAGGTGGATGCCATGGCTACTAATGCATTTAGTAGAACAATACATGTACTAATGACATGATCTCTGAGTGACTTTGATGCTCCCACTCCTTCCTGTCCTTAGCTGCTGTTTCCCCACTTGCTAACAACATATAAGTCCTATGATGAGTGGCTGTGGGAGCTGGAGTTGTTCAGCCTGGAAAAAGGACACTTGGGATGACCTTACCACTCTCTACAACTTCCTGAAAGGAGGCTGTAGACAGGTAGGCCTCTTCTCCCAGGCAAGTGACAACAGGACAAGAAGAAATGGCCTCAAGCTGTGCCAGGAGAGGTTCAGGTTGGACATCAAGAGGAATTTCTTCACATAAAAGATTATTAAGCATTGGAATGGACTGCCCAGAGGGGTAGTGGAGTCATCCTCCCTGGGGGTGTTCAAGAAATGACTGGTCATGACACTCAGTGCCATGGTCTAGTTGATCAGGTGGTGGTCAGTCAAAGTTTGGACAAAATCTCAAAGGTCTTTTCCAACCTAAATGATTCTGTGATTCTGTAATCCTTCCAGTTTTCCTCACAAGAACTTTTCAGAAGATCATTACAAGGTGTCAGTGGCAAAATTTACAGCATAGTAAAACATGGCTATGCAGAACACACTAATTAAAACACCAAAATAAATAACCAGAGAAAGGGCTATTCAATTTCAGAGGTAATTTATAAATATTACCCCATTTTCTCTCATTAGACTGGAGGACTTCCATTGTACTGTCACAGAATCCAGGGCAATGAAGGCAGGATGCAGGATCCAACACACTCTGGAATGCATATGACTTTGGCTGTGGCAAAAGCTAAAATACATACTAAGCTGTATGCAGAAGTGCAAATAGTGATGGTAGTATAGGATAGCGTAAGAGAACTATTTTCAATCCTGTTTTGAACTCAAGGGGACTATTCCAAACCTTGTAAACAACGAGGAGTGAGGGCAAATAAATATGTTGAAGCTTGATAGTCATGAAAACTTAAAGACAATGAAAACATGGCTTAACACACGGCATTTTACATATTTTCTGTGTGTTTATGTGCTTGGATAGTGGAAAACGCTTAATTTCTATCATAGAATACGAATGGCATATGCAGATACATTTGTCTTGGAAATACTCCTATCTCAGAAGGATACAGTTTGTGTTTCATGTGGACTTTGGGCTTTGAGGATAACCAGGTACCAACTTAGGATGTGTAAGCAGTTAAGGTGTATAGAGAGTGCAGTGCCAGGACACATTTGAGCTACCCAAAGACCTGCTGGGCTGAGAAGCAAGCACTCAAGCACAGTTTTAACTTGATTTCACATCTCCCCTTCATGAGGCTCACGAGACGTTGGGAGCTGAGAACAATCTGAATTCCTTAACACAGTAGAGAAAGTGAGTTCTAGAAGGAGTTTGAGTTTGTCATCTACAGGACTGAAATCCTGGCACATGTAACCTGGGAATTCTTCCTTAGAAAACTGCATTACTTCCCACCTTCTGTGACCAATGTACTTGAATTTGTATGCTTTTATCTGTGCTGCTTGTCCTGTAGCAAAAAGACACTAACTAGAAAAAGAAATTACTCCACAAAACTGAGATGAAAGAATGGGAAAGCCAGTTTTTACTTAAGAAGGTTTTATCTTCATATAAATGATTTGTGAATAAAGTACCTCTGAATTAAGACTCAGTGTCTGAAGATATTGCATTGGCAATTTATCAGCAGTATTTCTTGCAAGGAGACCAACAAAATCTAAGCTATTACATTGGTTGTTCTCCTAACATCATTACAAGATTTCTCCTGGTTTCTGAGTTTTCCCTCATTTAGGGAAAAGAACGTATGCAAACCACCTCAAGATACCAGTCTGGCATCACTGATACATTTGGAGGGCCATGTCCTGGCATGGCATTCTCATCAACTGTTTTTGAAAACATGTAACTTTTGATTCACAGTGATTGCTGATATCTGGGGCAAAAAAAAAAAAAAAAAAAAGCATCCAGACCCCTGATGGATTCTGTGGGCTCCTTATACAGAAAACCATACTTCAGGATCCTGACTAAATGTTTGTCAGGGATGTGATGGGGATGTGATTTCTAAAAGCAGTAATTAATCTGATCTTTTATTACTGTTTCAGTTGTTTCTTCAGTGACCACTGGCACAAGGTTATGGGCGGGAGCATTGCATGTATGTGTCTGGACTCTCACTGAGAGGGACAAATGCTCTCTCTCCTCCCCCACTTTTAACACATCCATTATTGGTGGGTCTTACAACAAAAACCAACTGTCCAACTGCCAATCAGGCCTTGAAACAGTAAATCAGGTTTATACCAATGTGGAATATTTATGATTATGGTTTTCTGTGTTTTGGTGGGGAGATTTATAAGGTAGCCAGAAGTTTTGGCAGAAGAAATTCTGCTGATGTTCTGTGTAATTTATGGTCCAAAGTGCCACATGCATGTTTGAGAGTCACCTCCAGTAATTTAGAGATGCACAGAATATATTTAAATGCCTACTTTTGCATTTGAGAGCACTTTTGTTTTCAATTTTTTGGCCTTTGGTGTATAGTAACTTTTAACATCATTAATTATGTCTCAAGTACCCCAAATTAGGCTTATACATAAAATTTACTGCTGGAAGGCAACAGGATTCTAGTATTGAAGTTTGTTTGTTTTGAGCTGGGGAAACTAGCTGAAATGGGTGATAGAAAAGAAAGCAAACAAAAGACAAAAAATTGCAAATTACATTTGAAAACTGAGAAATCTTCAAATACCTGTCTTAATTTTGCACTGCTGATGGACATGGAGACTGACATTCATCTGGCCCGGACCAGAGCACCCCAGTCACAAGTTTGCCTTTTAGCTCAACTCTAGAGAAACCTGGATACAACCTTATGCCCAGAGAAGCTACAGTCAACTGCAAAAGCCCTGATCAACAACCACAGATACGAAATAGAAGAGAAAATTTTACTTGGTTTTGCAGTAGGCCACCACACACATGATGCCAACTACTAGAAGAGCAATGCAAATGCCAGTTATGGTCAGCACCCGTTTCTGGTACAGTTCCTCAGCTTCTAGAAAGGGACAAAAACAGAGAAAGTCACAACATGGAGAACGGCCAGGAAAGGAGCACACAATCAACAGCTGTCATGCTACAAACCACTACACAGATTCACACAACCACACCAAGACACAACCACCACACATCAGGCAGACTCATTATTGACTGCAAGGAGAACAGGACTACACCGCAATACTAGGTAATGAGAACAATTAACACAATACTCAGGATGAGAACCATTACAGAATTACAGTCAAAAGTCTTTTTTTTTTTTTAAAGCCAACAAGAATAATATCTAAGAACTTCATAGTTGACAAACACAGCATTTGCTGAAAATAAAAATGTAGTGTGGTAAGGCAATAACATGAAATTGCAAATGCTTTGGAAGTTTTGCAAAGACAGCTGGAATGAAAGCCATTTTTACAGGTCTTACGAGAAATTTATTTTATTATCTTTTCTGGATTGTTTCCATATCCAATATTCCTCTGGTCCCATATCAATTTATATCTCAGCTGTCTTTACAGAAGAAATTTCAAAATACTCGTCTATATTTGAGACGTGAGTTTGGCTTGTAATTATATCACCAATGGAAATGAAGACAGGTTTTGAGCTCTGGTCATAAAATTCAGACTCTTTCTCCAGTGCTCCTCCTAAAACACAGCAATATCAACAACCAGCAGTGCCTTGTGTGAGAGAAATGCCGAGTTTCAACTTGTATCCCTATGTGACCAGCAAAGGAACTCTATCTAGGGTGGCAGCTTGCTCAGTGATGACAGCTTGTTACCGATCTCATTCACTGGAGATATTTCACTATTATAAAGGTGTTAGTAGCAGTGCTAATGCTTGGGCTGGAGCTACTGATGCTTTCCAGCCTTGTTCGTGCTTGGCAGAGAGCATTGCTGAGTGCTCTGCTGGGGAAATGTTACGTAAGGAGCTCTGAAACAGAGGCGCATTCTGTGTTGACGCTTTACAGATGTGGATTTGTGTTCCTGCTGTTAAGACAAAAATGGATGTCTATCTTTACTCAAGTCTCATTTTTGATTAAGGAGACAGACCAATAGTGATCTGCAATATCGACCACAGTCAGAATACCAGCAGGTGATTAAAAATAAATGAATGAATTAGAGCTGCACAGCTTTGCACTACCTTTGGGATAAATGCCAGCATTATTCCTGCTGGAAGGGACTTGCATCTGGCTGGTACAGAGGTGCACAGTACTCTCTCACATGTGCCATATGTCTCTGTCCAAATGGTGTGTTGTCATAAATGACACACCAGTTCAGGGGAAAATACTCCTCACTGAACAGGGAGCAGACTTCCCTCCAGTGTGTTTCCTGAGCTTGTCCAGTTTTGTTTTAAAGTTGCTGTGGGCAAGTGGCAAATACTCCATGCAAAAAAACAAAAAAGCAAAAATAAATATTAATTTCTCTGATACAATGCACTACACCATGGAACAAGTTTTTCTTACAAGCCAAACCCACTGTAAATCAAACACCAGGAAACAGGCCATGAGCACCGTCAGACAAAATTAATAGCACTAATTATTAACAAAGATGGGAGAAGGGGAGAGAAGAAGTGAGTGTGGTAAAACTAGGATGCTGCAAAAATGTATTAAAGAAAAATAAATATAACTCTGAGAACAGAAAGTCACAAAGGGAAGGAAGAAAGGGCTGAAACTCCAACCAAACCAAACTATGACAAAGAAAAAGAGGAAGGTGAAATATAAGGGAAGACAGGAAAAAAGGGTAGAGAAGTCAACTACAGGCCTGGCACATCATGCTTGGAACTGGAAAAAAAAATAGAAGAAATGCTTGGGGACAAAAAAAAGGTTGAAGCAGAGTGTGAAGGGATTTCTCATACAGCATAACTCCTCACCTAGGCTAGTTAGTGGCAGTGGATTCCCTTCCCTCTTTTGCCCATTCTGAAAGCGCTTATTAGTTAGCCATGGAAATGGTGTATTACAAGGATGTCACAGGAAACAGGAGAATTGTGCAATTGTGCTAAGCAATTTAGGGGCTAATTTGAAACGCTTTGAATTATTATTTTTTATTGTCATGCTGTCAGCTGTTAGCTTATGAAAGCAAAATGAATAATGACATATCAACCCTTTTTTCTTTTCTTTTTTTTTTTTTTTAAGCACAAGGGAGAGGAAGTAAAACATAAACGGTGGACACTCTGCTCAGTTTTTGTACTGAAGGAAAAATTGCACTGACTCCAGAGGTTTGCTGCAGGCTGAGGCTATTGCAAATGCGCTGGGCAGCCAGCTGGTGATGGCCTGACTGAGTTTGCTAGTGGGCTGAGGCTTGTTGCTTGCGTGTGGGATGTTTCCGGGTACTTACTCACTGCAGAGTATGGGGGATGCAGAGAGGGGAGTAGGGCTGTGGGTGCAGCCCTGAGCAATGCTCCTAGCACCAGCAAGCCTTCTGGATCTATAGGTCTTGATGGGCATGGGAAATTAAATCCCTGGATCTGCTTTCATAGCCTTAGTTCCCTCCTCTGCCCTTTGAAATAAGGCCCTAAGGACAATGCAGATTGACATGGTGTGCATGAATGTTGGTGCTGCCATGCCCTTCCTCAAACTTTGGAGCAAGGTCTGCCTGGGAAAACACATGCACCTGGGCATGTCATGTCCAGCAAACCAACAAGCTCTCATGTAAACCTGGCTGTGGTCCTGGCTGTCAGAGGACAGCCAGGGCCAAATGGGGGATGCCCTGGTGTTCTGCAGCGGCCAGTGTGGGTGACAGGGTATTCTGGCAGCTGGGACAGGACTGGGATCCTGGTTAAGACTCTGCAGATGGCAGGGTACCTCAAAGACAAGCCTTGGACTCTCTGTTCAAGGTCAAGAAGAGTTTTGCAAAGAACTCCTGTGGGGCACTAGCAGTTATACTACATCTTGCCCCAAAATTGCCTTTTGTCTCTGACCAGTATTATCATTTATGGAGTCAGTTTATGACACCCAGCTAAAAAACACATGCTGATTAAACTATCCTGAAAAAAATTTATAGAAGTATTGCTGGAAAGTCTGTAAAAAATCGTATGTGCAGTGAGAATTCAGGAAAGATTTTAGCCTGTTAAGTACTAAAAATAATTTCAATAATTTTTTTACCCTACAGAATGCTAAGAAAATCAAATCAATATAAGACTTAAGTCAAGGTATTACATAGGCAGTCTTTCAAATATCCATATTATGCAATTAATTTCACATTACTCTAAGGTATGCAGATTGATATACATGACTGATGATATATGAGGTCTTAAATTTGCTCAGTTTTAATGTTTTTCTTCTTACTGATTTCTGGGGATTTTTAAAGGAATTTAATTCCAAGATTTCATATATAAAGCAAGATTTGCCAGTCAGTTTTTAAAAGGATTTTAACTCCTCATATCTTAATGCAGCCATATATCTTCCACTACAATCTAATACTTATGAGGAAGAATTAATGCTAATTTAGGATAATAATAAAAAACAAAAATAAGCTGGGTTGTGAGTGATCTTTTAAATTTGGGCTTGTAATGGGTTTTCCACAGTTCACAGCTTAACTAATGACATTTTGTCAGGGCATTTTTAATAAGAATATGAATTACAAACTGTTTTGTTTGTTTGCCTTTGTTTTGTTTTGGTTTTATTTATCAATATTTATAGGAGATTCCAAGCTAAAACTGACCTGAATTTCAAGTTAGCCTTTTCAAGAAATGCATTATTTGTACCCCTGAATACAAATAGCTAGTCAGATAAGTACAGTCTATTCATGAATAAGACTTAAAATATCTATTTCTATTATATTTAATGCTGAAATGTGAAAATAGTACCCACTGCCAATGTTCTTAGTTTTAGAAATATTGAATATATTTGCTGACTTGAGGATCTGGAGTCTAGCTGTAAACTTCTACGCAAATTCCTAAATAACTTTCAGTCTACTTAAAATTTACAGACCTGGAAATGAATGTATATATACATATCATTTACAGATATGTATAAGCAACTGATTTTCACATGATGTGTAACCACCTAGATGTGGGTTTAGATGTACAACTTTACTTGAAAATCAGAGCCAACACTGCAATTTTTCAGAATTTTAAGTGGCCATGACAATTTCTCTCTTTTAATATACTAGTTAGACATTTTGCTTAACACTTACAACGTTTCCAAAACCTGGCAATCCGAGAAAAACTCACCCAAAGCAGATGTCAAAACTAGTCAAAACTATACAGCAGAAAAAGGAATGTACACTATGTTATGATCTCTTCAGTAATTCCTAGAACTCCTTAAATCTGGAATATCCTATCAATATTACCATTTTAGTGAACTGATCTCCACTAACACTTTGACAGGAGTTGTTGTTATAGCTGTATGATCCCTTTAAAAGCATAAAGAAATTGGTTAGGAATTGAAAAGGGGAAGTGGAGAAAAAAAAAAATAAAGGGGTTTATCTCTCAGGGTCTAGAATCTGCAGGCTAAAAGGAATGATTGGTCCATACCCATAAATTCAATCCCAAGATGCTCTGCCAATGCAGAAAGTTGTCAAAAAAAAGAAAGAAAAAGGAAAAAGTTTCAGAAAAGAGCAATACACTGTACTTAAAAATAAATTACATATGAGAATTACAGCTATTCTGTGTCTGCACATGAAACAGGGCAAAGGGTGCATGGTTATGTGGGCAGTGCTCAAGTGTACCTTTCTTATCTGTGTGACCAGACCTTCTGCAAAGCTTAGACACAAAAATGTGTATACATGGGGCATCTGAGCAGCCACAGCCCAGGGAATGCAGCAGGAACTATTAACCCTTAAAGATCTAACTGAGATGAACAGGGCTGTGGCCTGAGGATGCCATGTGCAATGGCTGATTGTTTTCACACAGGAACATGATAGCAAAGGGGTGCTCTACAAAAGGCAGCATACCCTTGTAAAAGGGTTGTGCATTGCTCTCCCTTCTGGCTATACTTCTGTCCCCAGAATGCGTATCCTTGCTCTAGAAGGTTGTGACCTGGAGGTGGCTGGCACTGCTTACTCAGTAGTGGGAGTCCTCTGCTTTGCAAATTGACTGCAGCAGATCTCCAGCTTCTGGAAAGTGAGGAGCCAAGCCTTTTTCCCTTTTGGACTGTGCTGCGTTGGCAGAACAACTTATTGACCAGCTGGATGGATCCTGGGGTGCATGGCCTGATCCCTTTACACCAATCACATGCCTTAATCAGGACTCCCAGGCCCAAGCACCTGAGGGTAAAGAGGAACACAAGTCTCCCCCCACAAGGTACCCTAGGAAACCCTTCCTATGGGGCCAACACCGCAGCCATAGTAGCCCTGCCTTTTTTTGTTCTTGAGTGCTGTGAAATTTAAATCCAATGGTAATTTTCATGGCAAATGGATTTTTTAATGTAGTTTGCAAACATGGGGAATGCCAATTCTTTGTTGACAATCAGTAACATTTTAAGGGTTAAGTAAGTAGGAACCCATCCAGGTCTCTTCCTAAAGAGCCAGTACCACATGCCTACCCGATCTCTGCTAAAGATATACATAAGTTGCAAAGAAAGCTTGATTAAATTTTCAGTAAAATGAATGACATGCCCATGCATATATATTTCTGTAATTATGCTTGCTTATAGGTAAGACACCTAGTTTGAAGGTAATTTAATTTTAGGGAAGTCATTCATATCATGCAGTTTCTATTTTACATAATTAAATAGGAAGTTGGTATTTAAAATCAGAATATATTCTGGCTGGAAGACCTAACAAGAAAACATGCTGAAGAAACATGCATTGCTTATTCAAACCTAGATGCTATGTAGCTCTGACTTTTCTACAATATTCCTAGTTACATTCCTAGACCTGATAAGCAGAACATCCCAACACTTCTCATTTTATAAACAGGTGATTATTTTTGATATTTTCCTACTTAGCCTGCACACTTTTTACGTGCAGTGTGGCTTCTATTGAGTATTTGTCTCTAGGTGCCCTAAGAATAAATACAATCAATTATTTTTAACAACTCAGTTTTCATTCTAATTGTGACTGGGGGGCACATGACAGTCTTGCAGGAAAAAATACTTAGGAAGCAATTTTTTCACCGAAGTTATTTAAAACTACAACTTGCTGGATATATTGCAGCCTGTTGAGATGCAGGGTCTACAGAACAGAAGGATGGTGCTGGGAAATGTGGAACAGAATCCTCCAGAACTGCATGCTCTGTTTATGAGTGATGTGGCACAGCTGCTGGGCACTCAAGATGTTGGGGTGGCTGCTGTATGGATTCAGGTGGGTGGGTAGCATAGAGACATGGTGCTGCCCAGTGAGGGGTGAACACTACCTCAGGTTTTTGTAGAGAACTTGCACCTGGCAAAACAGGACCCATTTGGATCAATGGCAACAGCAGAGAGGTCCAGGAAGACCGATTTCAACTCTGAAGCACCAAAGTGTCATGTTTCTTTCTGTGGTAATTAAAAATGCTAAAAAAATAAAAATTCTTCTTCATGCAATTTCACTTGAAAACGAACTCACATCTCCGAAACTATCACAGAGCAGATGCCCTGTATGTCAGCCATTTCTATTTGAGGGACTGGGATACCATCTCTTTGTGACATTTAAATTCCACTTTGGATCCATAATCTGGTTCATTTCAGTAGTACTCAGGTTGCAAAATTGGTTTTGAACTTGATGTGTTAAGTCCTATGGCTTTAGAACTGGCCTGGGGCATGCTGTGGGCCTTCTTGGGCATCAAATGAACATGATTCATGCCATCTTTCTGCATCAACACCAGTATAAAGAGTGTCCATTTCAGCTCTGACATCCCTCATGAGCAAGAGGGACAGTACCAAGAGGGGCAAAAGGAATTTTCTTTCTAGATGATTATGGCCTTTTGCCTCATATTGTCACAGTGTCAGTTCTAAACACACAATTTATATATAATTGTTAACTAGTGAAGTACGCAAATCCATAGGCCCTTTGGGTGAGGTCCTTGGTGCATCTGGAGCATTTGAGAAGACAAAGGGTTTACCTGTGATTAACCTCTTGAGAGGTTTCCTCAACCTTCTATTAATTCATGGCTTTATCACTGTTTCTTATCCCAGGGATCATTCTGCACAGTGCTGCTATGAGTTCTCATGCCTAACTACATGAAAATTACCCAAAACTTTTAATGTCAATTCATTACTTTTGCTCTCCTCCATTTCCCTTGACTCCTTGACTTCAAGGGAGTAAATGTGTGAACGTTCAAACACAAAATGTATCTGCATGGAACTGATGTATTTTTTGTAACAATTTGTGGACTGCCTCCTGCTATCTTATGTGCCAGGGGTGGACCACAAGCCTCAAAGTCAAAGCAGTCACAGCAAAAATCCAGGGTAGTGTGCCTGGTAGCAACTGGGACTTTGGGCAAGGAAAGGACACTACAGCCTGACAGCAAGGCTTCTGAGATGAATCAAGTTAGTCTAGCACTCTGTTGGGATAGGACATTTCCAGGATGCCCAGTGATGCCTTGTTCTGATCTGGCAAAAGGTCCTCAGCCCAGAAACTTCAGGACTCTCAAACACAACTCCAGGGCAGATTTCTGAAGACAAATTTTCTTTAACAGCCTAATTAAGACAGTAACAGCTCATCAGTAGGCACACCTGGCTTGGAACCCCACTGACTCTTCCTTTTCAAACAAAGAAAGACCCTTCTGAAAACAAGTGAAATTAGATAGCTGTATGGTTCACATATAGGTGTTGTTTCCTACTAGCACATATGCTGTTTAGCATCAAAATTTTCTCTGTACTTTGCAAAGGCTGCATCTACAGAACTAAGCTAATCATCCACAACACTTGCAAAATATGAGCTCAGCTTTAAGCCCCAGATGCAACACTTGCCTTTAGAGAACTCTAATTCTAAGTCCTCTATTAAATAATATGCTCTGGTCTGCTTTGGCTATGATATTATTATCATATATTATATCATATTATACTTATCATATTATATTATATAGTAATATATGTAATATATAGTATTATATATTATCATATTATATCATTATTAAGTCATATACATGCTTCTTCATTGATTTTTTTAGTTAAGTATAAACATGCCCTCAGCGGACCCTTTCCAAATGTGTCATTTCAAGATCTTCATCAGTATAATAAACCAGATGTTGCAGTGCAGATGCAGAGCAGGCAGAATGCCAGTCTCACAGCCATGACTGGGGCTCTCAGAGTGGCCTAAGGTAGGCATTGGCATGCTATCCTGCCACTGCCTTTCAAGGAGAGGAAGTGCTTGACCAACTTAAGTACTAATAACTGAGTGTAACTTTTGCAGCAAGGCAAGGGCATCTGTTTTCCTTGGAGGTAACTTTAGAAATTCTCAACCTGGTGTCTTTAAAAATCCCAACCAGGGTTAGGAAACGATGGAAAAACAAAGGAAGGAAAACCCACCTAAACTTTTTTTTCCTCCTAGGCTGGAAAATTAATTTGTAATCAACATACAATTCTTCTATAGTTTTCAGATAAAATTCAGCAGCAAGCAATAAATATCATGTTTTTTACACCACCTCCTTTTAAATTATTATTCTAAGATCAGAAAATCCTAACTGCACTTTTCACCACAATTCACAGAAAAGGCCACTTAAATCTAACATTTGGTAAACAAATACTGTAACAGCATAAAATTTTTCAAAGCCATCATTACCAGAGGCATTTAAATATAACTCACAGTAATAAAGCTTCTAAAACAGGGCATAAAATGCACACTCGAGCACTGGAAGGTCTGGTCCCCAGTCAGGGCTCTTTATGATTTATGTTGGTAGCTTCCATGATGGAAAGTGTATTTATATACGGATGTTTTTCATCCATCAGTATAAGAGGAAAAAAAATAAAAATACCCAAACATGTGCATCTCTTCAGGTTCCAAAATGTCCAGCACATACTTACAGCTTTTTGTGCTATATACCAATGGACCAATAGAAATTAAATGAAGCTGGCCTATTGTCTTTCTGTGCTGGCAAGTAATCCATCAAAAAAACAGCTTCTATAATACTGCTTTTAGACCACAGTACATTCTGATGCCAGGAACAATTGAATGTAAGTAGTACACATGCATTGAAATGCAATTTTCTTGTATATTACCTTTGACTTTGCTATAGCCAATGAGAAAAAACAAATACATAGTGTACCTTCTGCTACACCCTTGTCAAGTAATAATAATTATTTCATTCCTCTGTGGGACACCTTACGGGATGTGACTGCAGCAGATTGCAGTCTGTGTATGTGCATGTCTGATACTTTCATTTGGCCAATTAATCTTTGATCTCTCTTGCACCTGGTACTCACAATACACCCAAAATATGTTTAGACCCCATTGTTTAAGTAATCTTTCCTCCTTTTCTTTTTCTTTTTCTTTCTGTGCTCTTTCCACTGAAGCTTGGACAAGGAGAAGTAAGAACATTTTGATTCTGTTTGGCAGGGGCTCTTTAGAAATAATGTGAACACTTCAATTACCTTTAACCTCTAGTTCCAAATGCAAATCTCATATATAAGTGGAGGACTAGCTATCCGCCCTTTGGCTGAGGGAGTGCTGGCTTGTATCGTGACTCATAAGCTTTTTGTGGCATATAAAATGGGAGACTTTCAAAATGTCATTTTTGTATTTTTTCGGCTTGATGTCAGCAGGGAGTCCATATCACACATTCAGAGTTAATTTCACAGCATTCCTAAGTCTTGCATTTCCCCATACCCTCAATGCCAAACAATCTCAGGACTGCTTTCTGTTAAAATTTGAAAGAGCTTTTTTTGTTATCATCTTCATGCAACAGGCAGAGACAATCAATATTAGGCCTTAGGCAACAAATCCAGTTACAGATTAAAAAAAAAAAAAATTGGAGGAAAGAGGCAGCGACAAGAAAGCAGCACTAACTGAGCATGCTTCTACTGCAGCACAGACAGAAAAGTAGTGGACGTACTGTAGAAGCTGGCCATTACGTAGTTTTGGCAGCGATCACCAGTAAATTCATTTGGGCACCTGAGAGGAAAAACAAACAAAAAAAATGGTAGAGAAAAAAAACAGAGAAAAGAGAAGAAGTGAATATATGCTAAGAAAGAAGCTCCTTCAGTGTGAACTGATATGACTTGGTGAGTTCACTTTCAGAAACTGAATCTCGGTTTAGTGTGTCAAAATAGCTCAGGATGTTGAGAGCAAGTCATTTGCTCTATGGAAATGTAAAGAAATCCCCCCTGCAAAACCAGCCAAAGCCAAACCAATCCAGATCAAAGACTGTTTCAAGATCTCAGACAGAAATTCACCATTCCAGAGACCCAGACTGGTTTTAGGAAGCTCTTTCCACAAGGCAGCAAGGACACAAGATCTGTACATACTCATCTCCATGAGTTTGGTCTTTTAGGGTTGCACTTTGCAGCAGTCTCCCAAACAGGAAAACTACCAGCGTGTGCAAAACAAATGCATCTGTGAATGAATGGAAAGATCAAAAATCACACAAATAAGAAATATTTTGGAGGTCAATAATGCCATGGTGTACAGACTGTACTTCAGAAAATCAGGTCACAAATTAGCGAGTAAAGAGGCCGGTTCCAGCTGAACTGTGAAAACACCAAGTACTACTGATTTTGTTGCTGTAGTTGGGGAAGAAAGCAAAGTTCAGATTATTTTAACATACTTTCTTGGTTTTGGATTTTCATGGGCAGAGTTTCAGTACATCTTGCTCCAGTGAATCCAGGTTGGCACCTAAAGGGCAAAAATGTGATAAGCAATAGTACACCAAAACCACTGCACTAACAGACTTACATCTGCTGGTCTATGGAGTGCGAGTGCATTAAGTGACCTCCTGGCTGGGTGTTAGTGAAAAATGATCAGAAGAGAGACAAGAAAGGGTAACCTTTCCAGAAGATAAAAATTTGCAAAATTTACAGCAAAAATCCATCAGAGAAAAAAAAGTGGTTTTGCTTGTCTGTTTTGAAAAAGAAAGAAGAATCTTGGCTAGCAAAAATGTGTACCAGCTCACTGTTTATTCCATCTCATGAAGGAATTAAGTTCTTTTTTAAAATTTGCAACGCAGTGCATGACAACAATTTACACTGTTGCTTTCATTAGTCACATAGAATCTACGAAAATACAACAATTTCCCTATTTCTGTGATGGCAGGTTGTGTCTTCTGGTAATTTGCTTTGAGGAGGAATAGTTAGTACAGTGATCAATGAAAAGCCACAAAAATCCAGCAAGTGAGAAGACAAAGTCAAACCCAAAAGGAAAATGAGAAGGCAGAAGTGTTCTCAAGATTTGAAGCCCTGGAGTTGTCTGTCCTGCCAGTTCATAAGCTCTTTTGCAGAAAACTCCAGAGCAGCTTTACACTTGATCATAGAGAAGGAGTTTCTCTTCTGTGATTTGCCCGTCTTTTCTGCTGCTGCCTATCAATTCCTCCTTCACCTTCATTCTCCGTGCTGGTGCAGGGCTCAGGCTCCCAAAATATCACCATAGCAATGCAGGCTTCCTGTGCTTCAGACTTAAGTGTGAATGGCTGTTCACCACACTAAAGATCTATAGATTTCAGTCTTTGCTCTTTTTCCTTCTTCTCTCCTTTCCCAATCAGCATGTAATCTGAAATTACCTGGTATCTGCTCTTGTGACGACATTTCAGTTGTGTTGCCTGTCTTTGTGATGCTCTCCATGAGTTTGCCATGGTGCAAGAATCTCCCATGCTTTTTCTCCTGCTGATGACATAGTGCTAGTCTCTTTTTCAAATCTCTTCATAATTTGCTTCTCAGGTGCTAAAAAGCCTTCTGATTTGCAAATATTTGCCGGTCAGAAGAATCCTCCATCTCTTCTATCCGAGTTTCATGTGTGCTGAAAGCTGTTCCAATACTTTAAGTTCTGCTTTTCCACAACTGCCTCTAGCCCTAAAAGACAGAGATGCTGCCCTTGCACAAGTGCAACTTCCAGAAAATCCCTTTGGCAAACAATCAGTGTCAGGAATAAACACTAGCATCTTGTTTAAACAAACCCTGCAGGAATGATATTTGTGTAATAAAGGTGTATTTTGAGGATCTGTAGATGATTCTTTGGACCTGTTTTTCTCTAATGATATATTTGTTTATTAAGGAAGAGAAAGTTCTTCAGAGCCAACACTGTCTCTTTGGTACGTACTTAGTGTGGAGAGATCCCAGTCTCCACAGATATATTCCGTTGAGAAAAATGCAACAAGGATAACTGCCTTTAGAAGATGCTTTTGCTGGACTTTTTGCACCTTTGGGAAAAGGAAAAATGCTTTTGATAGAAAGCATTTTTATCTGTGTTACTGAATCAAGAATAAAAATATTTTGAACTACTGATCTTGTTAAATGGCTGTTCCTGAAAGTTGGCATTTGCAAATGCATGGCTTTCAGACCTTTACATCTTTCTCATCAGGCTCAACCCTACAAATTCCCAAGAAACATGAATAAAAGCTTCATGCTTTCCTCCTTCCACTGGCTGCTGGTGGTTGGTTGCTTTCTCCGTACTTGTTTTCAGATCTTGGTGCAGCTGTGGAGGTGATGAAAACAACCTGAGCACTGGCATAGACAATGCTGAAATCACTTCCAGACAAAGCAGGGTCAGCCCTGTTGAGAGGGCGCCAAAAACAGTTCAGGTGTGTTTATACTTCCTCTGAAACCATTGTCAGCAAAAGGTTGACAAACAGTTGCAGCACCTGCACTTGAGAATGAGCCCAGGGTGGGCCAGCTGAGAGAAAAGCTGAGATGAGCCTGTCCACTTATGATGATGTGTGCATGCTAAAGGCATTTTATTGCTCAGATGTGCATTGCAGCCCTGTTTCTAGTACAGTTTGGAAGGTTGTTTCCTGTAGACTGTACTTTTAAAATCAGCTTTCAATGGTGTCCTTTCCCAAACACCTTGTCCTACTCCAATTTTCAGACATTATTTCTTGTTGTGGCTTTTCTTTTCTATATCATTATCCATGTACCATTTTCCTTTAGGACAGTAGCAAAACTTGAGGTCAAACGATTTAGAGCAAAATGTGTATGTGGTGTGAGAGCCTTTTAATTTCCTTTCTGCCTTTAAAAGGGCTACTTGGACCATTTATTTCTTGTATTAATTGGGTAAAACCAAAATACTGAACCACATATAATGGAATAATTTCTTTTTCCCTGTCTACACACAGTAGTTGCAAAGAGCAGCACTTGCACTTGTTCAGTGGACACTTCTCAGAACACTGAACATGTATCATCAGACTGTTTTTCATCATCAGAAGAATAGCTGAATGGTTCAGGAACTCGTATTTCCATCTCATTCACTGCCTACAAACAAATTGTGGGAGAGAATGTTTTTTTTCCCCATGGGAAAACATTGCCAAAGTCAGAACTAGTATTTCTATCCTGTCTCTTGAATGAATACTTCTGGAACTTCTGCTTGTAAACTTGCTGGTTTGAAGAAACTTCTGCTCGTTTCTGTTCTACAAAGGCCATTACATGGAGACAGACATAGAAAATGGCTCTATCACTAAAAAGTATCTAATTCACTCTTTTGCTGTTAAGAAAAGCAGCAGTGCACTTCAAGACGATAACATTATTTTCATCCAATGAAATTTCATTTCTTCAGTAATAATAAAACCACAAGAAAAGATGATGTTTACAAGTCAGAAATCAATTAGTCAAGACTAGCAAGACCTTCATGTAAGATACTTCAAAAGAACACTCTAAAAGTGTAACAGGTCTTACATAGACTGTAACAGGTCTTCACACAGATTTTTTTCAAGTAAGAAGGAAATGCTGGGAATTGTGGTCTTAATTTTGCGTTTATTGAAATCTTTTTTCTTCAATGAGCCTGGGGACACATTTCCAATTGAACAGAAATGGCTTAGGCATCTCAGTCTCATAGGAAGCCAATAACATCCAGGCTTCTTAAGTTTATGATGTTTTCAAAATGTGACTCATGTTCTTATGAAGCTTCTGAAAATTGTATACGCTAGTTTATTTAAGTAGTCAAGGTTTCCTATTTTATCTGTCTTATTTTGACACTGTTTTATTCAATCTTGTGCATGTGGGGAAAATACATGTTAACACAGATGTAGCTGTACAATACTTTACTAAGTTTCCACAGATTTCTTGAGCATTTCACATGGTTCCCTCTTGAAAGCAGAGAATTTTCTTGAAGTTCACACCAGTATCCAGAAGAGTAAGATCTGATCATGTCCAGATCATCACTACGTATTTTATAATTTTTTTTTTAAATACAGAGCCAGATTTTAACTGACAATGAATTCAGGATTTTTTTTTTTTTTTTTTTTAATAGGGGATTTACAAAACCAGAGATTATTTGCAAAATTCCGTGGTTGTTTTGAATCTGAGTCATGTTTTTTTGGTTAGGGATAAAACCAATTTAGAATGATATGGCTCATGCCTTAGAAATTTTGTTTTTGCTCTCAACAGATGGACCATATGGAAAAATGTGAACTTGCTACTGAGGCAGAAATTTGAAGAGCAAGTACCATATTTCAAGCATTCTGTTTCCACAAGCATATTCTGGGAGAATAGATTTGTTTTCTTAGAACAATGAAGACAATGTGTAGTGGTTAGATACCTATTTTAGATAACTGGAATGTTAGAATAAAAAGTTGACATCTTTATTTTCGAAGAAGTAAGGAGAAAACAGTATTTTTCACTGTCCCTTCAGTTTCCCAGTACACCCACTTTCAAGTACTCACTTTTATTTCTTATGTAGCTGTATTGCATCATTTTACTATACAACATAATTTTTTTGCTCTGACATGTACTAGAGGGCATACAAAATGGTCCTGCAAAATAATGATTGTCCTCCTGACTGTTCTCAGGGTAAGAATCCTTCTCTGCTACCTTATTGTAAATGAGATTCACCCTGTCTAAGTTTACAGCTCTGATGCTTTTTCCAAACAGGTCTTGGACCACCCAGGCAGAGGCACATCTGCCAAATCTGGGAATTGCCTTTTCCTTGATATACAGCCCCAGAATTAAAGGTTATTTCTTGTCTACAATAGGGAAAAATTGCCTCCACTTTATTCAAATGTCTTCAACACATTTTATAAAAGAATTATCCAGTCTATAATATCATTACAGAACATAACCAGATGTTTGAATTAAAATAAAGAAGTGCCCATACCTCTGAAATAACAAGACAATATTAATGATTAGCAAGTCTACTCATTGCTCAGCTCTGCCATTCACTGGAGTTTGCTGAACAGTGTTTGGATAGGAACCTGAAACTCAAAGGCTCTGGAGAGTCATAGCAAGCTGCTCATCTTGAATGCTGGCTTACAACACCCATGTAAATTTAATACAAATCTTCCTTTCTATTTCTCAAAAAAGAATCCAACCCACAGCACATACAATGTTTCCATAGCTAAAAATGATCCCAAAATTCAATGGAACATTCATTTCTTTCAGCAGCACAGCAATCCATGAAAATCCAAAGCAAAACAAAACCCATGATGTGCAGGTAACATCTTTCTATGAAAAAGGAGAAAACTTACAGGTAAAGCAGAACATTGTGAGGTTTGGTGGGGAGTTGATGGCTTTTGTTTGTTTGTTTTCCTTAAAAAAAGCCCCCCAAACCAAAACCCCAAAAACAACAACAACAACAACAACAACAAAAAACAGCGAAGAGAAGCAGTAAATTTCTTCCTGGCATAGCGAAAGCATCAGGGGCCTTCAACTAACTCACCTATCAAAGTTCTCTTTACAATTAGTGTTTTTTAAATTTTTAGTCCTAGGAGACTGAAAAATTATGCAGTTACAGCAGATGACAGTCTTCATCAACCACTATCTCTTTGTCTGAAAAACACTAATATCCTCACAAAAGTGCACCATTTTCACCCAGCCCTCTTAAGTAGCAAGGATGTTTCCCAAGGTTTAAATGCTGTGTTTCCTCTCAAGCTGGTGCACAGAAGTCCCTATGACTAGTTCTTCTTTAGGGCTAAAAGCTACATTACATACTCCCAGACAGGAGGTGAATTCCAGTGCTGCAGATCTTCATGGATATTCTCTGATACAAGGGACTACTGCAGCAGACCAAAACAGCACAAACAGGACCTGAAAAAGGTGCACAAGCACCCCACTAAACTAATCTCATATGACTTCATGAATCAAGATCGGATCACACAAAGTACTAACCTGCACCAAGACCATGACATTCATCGTTTTTTATGCAATTAAACACAATAACAGTTGTGAATCCGGCCTCACCAGAAACTGTTCAGTTGCTACATCAGACAGTTAAAATAACAGTTTCTTTTATACAAAGTGCAATATTCAATGCAGTTTTCCACACCCTTTTTTTCAATCTTTTCTAAATGTAGAATATTTAGTTTACAGTGTCTGTTTCATTATGTCTAATATAAGGCTCAAGCAGTGTTGCTTTGTGCCATATAAACACCAAAGAAGATGCTGTGCCACTATCATGTAGAAATATTTCCCAATTAGCCTCTGCTATGTTCCATATGCCTCTGTAGAACACAGAGGTCAGTCTTGGCATTATTTCCACATCCACATGGTTAAAAAATGAAGAAATGCAAGTTCAGAAGAAGACATTTCTCAGGTGATCCTTTAAAGAAAAAACTATTTGTGAAAGCTGATGGCTTCAACAAAAGAAGCAAATAGGATTTCTTACCTGCACAGGTATCTTGGGGGGTTTGGGAGGTCTTTAACCATGTAACACTCTCCCCCATTTACACAGAAGGCTTTCTGCTTTATGTCACATTTTGTGAGATGACTTGTCCCAGTTGTAGATGTGGAAGTGGCTGGAAAAGATAAGAAGAAAACACAGATCAGAGGCTGTTTTTCTTTCTGACTGGTAAGTATACTTGTATGTGGGTGAAGAAGTAAGGCTAGGGAGGATCTGGCAAGTCCTTTGAGCTCTCTATCTGCTGCTACCACAAGCACTAATCACTTGACCCTGCATTTTGTTGATTGCCAGAGAGAGTGGAGTTCAAATACATACCTCAGAGATACACAACCCCACTCTCAGCCTGGGAGGAAATGTGGGTTTTCTTAGCACTGCCCATCAAGTGGCCTAAAATTTTCCCAACCCTTACATGTGTTTCATTAAAAATGTGTAATTCATATGCAGTAACTTTTATTGCATTAATGGCATTCAAGTGATTTTGGTGTGTGACAGTCATTCCAGATTGCTGATATAGTGTTCAATAAAATAGATCCTGGATAATATTTCTTCCTGGTATTGCCTTGAAGCAGGTATTTTTCAGTGAAGCCTGAGGCCCTGTGCTTATCCAAGACCTCAGTCCAGCCACTTCCTTCTCCCTGAGGACAGGGTGAATGGCTAAAAGCTGAGTGTCTCTTTCCCTGTTCATAAATGAGAGCTGTGGCTAGAGGTTTTGGTCATTCCTGTGCATATACAAATGCCTCCATTGTGTCCACGGGAATCTTTGATCCAGAGGCCAGCCTAGGATCTCCTGCATTTGAGGTCATCTGCATGAGATAAGCATGAAGTTTTGGGACACCATTGCTACTAAACACCATTAGGTGTCTAAATTGCTGTTAAGTGAAAGTATCACCCCGACCACAGTGTTTTGTAGCTAACTCCTTGCTTCCCTTCTTGGGGATACCTAGAGAAGGCAGGAACATTGTTTATTTAGCAAACTTTAGGGAGGCTGCCAGAGAAAGACAAGTAATCACAGCCTCAGGATTTGCCAGTGCAATTTCTGTCAGTGATATGCTTTTCATAAGCTCACAGAAACCAACTCAACTTATCTGCCCAAGGACAGGGATAAACCCCTTTGGAGGTGACCACATTGACTGTCCACATTGACTGCAGGTGAAGCTTAAACCTTTGACAATATGCCCATAAATTTTAAATGGCTAAAACTCACTGAAGTGACTACCTGCAAACTGTAAAAAGTGGTGGAGATTCTTGCATGGTGTTTATTTCCAGACATAAAGAAGTTAGGAATTTTGTTACTGTGATCAAAAAAATCCAAATATTTTTGTTTCTGAAAGACAGTGTGTACCCTGAGGTGAAACAATGCTATTACCTATTGAGTGACTTCATTGCAGTTGACTAGAAAGCTGCAAATACCTACAGAAAAGCTGTCTGATATTTGAAGCTTTTTCTAACACAAAGGCACCCAAGGGCCATGCTTATAATGGGTGACACGTGACATTCTACCATTTCCTGCACACACTGAATCTGAAGAAAACATGGTTTTAGCAGATCAACTATGAACAAATGCCACTTACGCATTTTGAACTATAGTATGATATAGTCCCTGTCACATTTCATTTTTATACATTTCCCATTATCTTCCAGATAAATACATTTTTAGTGCACAGTACTTGGAAAAGTGCACCACCTTGGCTTGTTTCTTTTTCTTCCATGCTGCTCTGCTTGTATGGGGTGCTCTCCTCTAACAGGCCAGGAAAAACCCTCCTGTGACCTCCTCCAAACTGAAGCTCCCTCCTCCTTCTCACTTGTATCCACACATTGTGTTACATCTCCACAGATCCTGATCTTGACTGGGGCCTCTTAGTGCTAATGAAATGCAAATAATGGAGTACAGATTCCTCTTAATAACACATTCCTTTTTCCTGGCCCCTCAACCCATGATTTATATCCTCTCAGACCAGGATAAATTTATGTCTGGTCTAGGGACAGGAAAAGGGGTCATGTTTTAAGAGTAGTCTGACACTCTTTCAGCTAGCACCAGTTCAAACAGGACTTTGCACCCAATGTTGACAAAAGGCTGGCCTTACAGACTGCCATCCGCTCAGCAGTGAGGGTCCTCTGTGTTTGATGCCAGAGGTTTGACCACCATCCTTGAGGATCTCCTCTCCCTTAGGATGGGGAGATTTGCCTTTCCTTCTCTGCTGGTTTGAAAGGAGCCTGGATTATTATCATAAAGGAGATGCCTGACATGACAGGCTGTGTCATACCATGTCCTAGGATGTAAGAATGTGGCGAACAAATTCCATCTGTACAGTTAATGCATTTTCTGAAGCCTTTGTGAGTCTCAACATACAAACAATATTAGGCCTATCACTGCTGATAACCTACCCACCCTTTAATAAAGTTAAAGGACACAATTCAAGCTGTGAGCCAAATACTCTGAGGATGTCCCTGAACTCAGGAAGCTAGTGCATTAATTTGGAAGGGGAAAAAACCCAACAATATTATCTGCAACATTTTTGAAGAAAAACCCCAAAAAACCAACTCCATTGTTTTGCTACCCTGGTGCCTAATGTAATGTTTTAAATTGAATAATGAAGGTTGGTAACAGTAACAAGTGGACTTGTAGCTGTCTGTAATTGTTTCCATATTTTCAATTACTTGCTTTTTCTTTAAGAAGAAGCTCGATCAAAACCAGAACCATGCAGTTTCACAGTTAACAGTGATTTCCTAGCTGATATAAGTGAGATTTGGACAGCAGGAATTGATGTGAACTGATTACTAGAGGGGAATAATCTGTAGGTCTCAGAGAAATCTCACAAGGCAAGGGCTTCACACGTATTTGTGAGGAATATCTTTACCTGTGTTCGGGGCACCATGTGTTTAAAACTGCTGTATAAATATTGCAAGATTTTTCTCTGCACTACTGATCTGCTGGCACCATAGTCCTTGTCTGCCTGAGCTTTGTAATGGGTTGAGGAGAGAAAAAAGTCTGTGGGGAGTTTGTTCTGAAACTAACTTTTTTTTTGGCGAAGTATGCATAGTTTTATGGCATATGGCCAGTACTTAGTGTATGCACTGTAAGCCTATTTTGCCAATTAAATACAAGAAACACTAACTATGGTTTTGGGTTTCACTTAGAGCCACATAACGGAAGAAATGTGGTGTTTGGGAGCAGGTGTTCATCAGAGTCCATTTCACACAACCCATAATGAGCCCAAAAATATTGCCTTTCCATAAATCTCTAGCAGACATGGTCTTGGAAGATGTTTAATGGGAATGACCAGCAGTGATGAGGTAAAGCACACAGGTGTAGAATATGTATCCGTGCATTGTTACTTCTCCACCTAGTCAAAATTTGTACCTACTTTCTTTTTTGTAATGTTTTCTTCAGCTACACAAACACAAGAGAGAAAAGCTGGTTTGTTCTAGAGTCCTATACCAAACACTTAGCTTACTGCAAGGACTAAGTTACATACATTACAGGTAAATCACAATTTCAAAATACCATGCATGAGAGAATATCTGAAAACACTGCATAGTATACCTTCTCCTCTCCCTTCCCTGCAGGCAGAAACACCGTATTTAAAGAAGCAACTGCAGGCAGAGTGAACAAGGTCACTACATGTAAAGCAAATATTCACATGGCAATGAAAAACACTGAGACCGGCTCCCATCCATGGGAATTGCCAAAAGACATTAACAAGAAGAAAAATTGAAGTGATTCCGTTTTACAAAAGCATTTCTCTAAAAGGTGAATTACTGTTGTGAACCACCTTAGGTTCATTTCATGTCAAGCAGCCAAAACTTTATGTAATTTTGTTCTTACCTGGGGAATTTCTGACCCTTTTTTTCTGGTCTGAATCAGAAAAATGCATTCTCTTTCTCTCTCTTGCTTTCCAAAAACCCCTCTGTTTCCTGGCTACAGCACCGACTCCCAGAATCCGCACAGATGAAACAGTCCACTGCAGAGAGCCCTAAGGGATCTCTTACTCAATTCAGACTAGGAGGAAAGAGTTTTGCAACCTAAACAGAATAGTATCCATGCCTCTTCGAACTGAGTTTCTGCAAAGGTGGTGTAAAATCAGAGGACACACTCCAAGTCGTGCAAGGTTGCTAGTGAGACGCTTATGACTCAATGGAGGCAAAGTGGCATCTGCAGCACACAGGAAAGTTTGCTATTCTCACTGGAAGGCCACTTACTGGACATATATATGTCACCTTATTGGACTGCAGATGGACACATTTCCAATCTCCTTTTGTGAACCTGTGGCTCATGCTGGTGGAGAAAAAGGGACCTGCATGGAGTGAAGTAGGATCAAGGGAGAGAAAGAGGTGGGGTGGCAGTGCACACCAACCAGCTTTGGAGGAACAGCGTCTGCTCCCAGTTGAAAGCCAGTTTTACTAACTCATATTCCTATACTTGAAGCTCATTAATTTCTCTGAAAGCACAGTCCAGTCCCCTCTTGACTTACTGATGTGCAGTTTACAGATGCACATCCCTGATCTGTAGGGTATATTGATTTCCTGTGTAACCTTGGCTGTAGCACTTAATTCCTTTGTATCTCCATGAAACTACCTACTCAACTCACTCTGATTTCCCTGATGAATCCAACTTGCAAGGTACTTACAGTACAGAAAACCTTGGCATTTCTGTACTGTAATGAATGAGGAAAGCTGCTGATTCCAGTGCAACTGTGGGCAGCAGAAGCTATATGGGTACTTTCAAGAAGAGAAGCCAAAACCTGAGAGCAATCAAAAAGTAGCCCCTTTCTGAAGATACAGACTTTCCATTTTACCAGGTGTGTAAAAAGATGTATTTCATACAGTCCTTCACACTTAATTGTTGCAGATCTGGAACTGCATTCATGTGGCTGTGAACATACCAAAGGTTTAAAAAACTACCAACAGATAAACACCAGAGGGGAAAAAACTCTCCAAAACAACCAAGTCTCTATATGAGGCATTTACAGTCTATTTCATGGGGCTGCTCAGAATTTTTCACATTCTTTCTGTGATTTAATACCCTAAACTGGCTGTTCAATCCAGTTAAAATTTTTTTCAGCTTCTCTCTTCACAAATAATGTGCAGTGTTACAGATTCCTGGGACCTCCACAGAGGAGAGGGGGATCTGTTCAGCCAGCAGCTGGAATTGAATGCTTACAAGCTAGTGGAATTGTTCTCTGGCCCTAAGACAGTACTTTCTCACTTGGGCACTATCTCTATGAAGATCAGGACCAGCAAGAAGGAAACAGGAAATAACCAGCTCTGCAAGATAGAAACTTCAGGAAAGATTGAGAGCACATAAACTCTTGCTGAACCAAGGCGGCATGTCTCTCTTCCCCCTATGACATGGACTCATGGTGGTTTCCTTTCACAAATCCAACCTTAGCAAAGCAAAGTTAAAAAAAAAAAAAAAAAAAAAAAAAAAGAAGAAAAACAAAGCACAGACGCTTCAGCTTGCTGCACCACCCGATGGCTTCCTCCCTGATAGGCCAACAGACTGACCCAGTTGGCAGGCGCGTGACTGCGAGACCTGCACAGCATCTGGCTCACCACAGAGGGTCAAGAGGTGACACATGCTAAACACTGCTAATCAAGAACAATTTTTTTTTGCTTCATTTAACTTTGAGATGGTAGAAAGCATGGGCACCGACAGACAAAGTTCACAAGTTGTTAGTGAGGAAATGCAATTACTGCTTGCAAAAGAAAATTTTCAGAAGAAGGGTGGAAAACACAGGCTGTGGAAGGATACTAATGAATGGAAAGACCTGGTTGAAACTGAGCTTTGAAACAAGGCATACTTCTTCACTGCCATGAAAGACGTTAGCTTTCACCTGAGGGTGGTGTGATAAGCAAAATTCTGTAAGAGCCTTTAGAAAACATTCCCCACCTGGTGAAGGGAGACATGAATGGCAAAACACCAGGCAGTGTCAGACCAGAGCATCCCAAGAGGAAAAATGCGTGTGTGGTAGGAAAGGACAGAAGGAAAAGAAAAGAAAAGAAAGGAGGTGCAGAGGAAATATGCATAGATTGGACCAATGTAGGAAAAACAGGTCTAAGCTCAGGAATGCTAAACTGACAGCCAGACAAGGAAGTGCTTTTACTGTTGAGAGACAACCTTGCAAATGCCAGGAATGGGTGGGAGGGTTTGAAAAATTTAGAGACCTTAGATTAAAGCAGACAGCAGACAAGGAGCTGAGTGCAAATGTCATGGTACAATGAATGTTATTCAGTGTGGCGTCCTTTGCTGCACGGGAGAACATCCTATCATGCAGAAAAACCTGAGTGGCCAAATAAATTGTAGGAAAGGATTCCTGGCTCACCTTGTTTTGGAGGCCACAAGGCCTCTTCTCCATGCTTGCTGTGCAGCAAGGTAGGGTACATAACTCACTGGGCTTGCAGTAATGGGCTGAGTAATGGGCTGAGCCCATGCTAAACAACCATTAATACATTTATTAGGAGGTACTACATCATATGTGTCTTCCTCCTGCGTATCTCACAGCTCTTCCACAGAGCTCTGAAAGGTTTCTTCAGGCTGCTGACCACCAGGGCAGATGCAGGGGAGGCTGCTGAAATGGAAAAGGAGACTTAGAGTGGAGATGGAGCTTCACAAAGCAAGAGCTGCCTTGGTAGTCCCGTTTCTCTTCTGTTAGTCCTGCTCCCAAGGGAGCCATTGCACTCATAAGCGAAAACAGCTGTTGGACAGGTGAGAAACCATCTTCTGCTGAGTTCCAAGGCATAGATACCAACCTCAGGAGAACCGAGTGCACCAAATCACTGGGCACATCATGTTTTCCTGTTGCCATGAGCCTGTCTAATCAATAAGAAAGGCGTAATTGCAACCATCTGCAGCTGCATTGCAGCCTGAAGAAGTGACTGATGGGATCTATATGGAAATCAAACTGCTGGCAGGAGGACTGGACTCAAGACAGTAAAGCAGAGAACTCAGGTTCTTTTCTAGGTCCTAAATGTCCTGGTTCTGCAAGGCAGCGTTGTGGGCACCCCAATCAAAACAACATCTCTGTAGAGAGCAAGCCACCATATCCAAAGATTTTAACTCAAGAAGACTTTCACTTTAAAAGCGGGGAAAAAGAACCTTGACAGAACTGAAAGGACAAACCCATAAAGACTATGAAGATTATGAGGACAGATTGCTGTCCTTCAAGAAAATGTCCAGAGGGAATCTGAACATTATCTTAAGGCCCTGCCAGCTACCCAAATCCAACTGCAGATTTGGCATGGCAGCAAGCTTCCTGAGAAGTGAGACAGCAAATACAGCTCTACTAACACTGCCTTCCCTGCCTCGGGATGCAAACTCTGGATTTTTTTTTTCTCTTTTGCAGTCCACATATGATGCTTTCTGTGAGGGTTGATCATTTAGTTCACTTGTGCCATAACCAACATTTAAATACTAAAAAAAATAATGGTAGAAAATCTAGGTCTGATAGCTGCAGTTAGCAGTGCTGGTAGTCAGCTCAGGTAGCAGTGCTGTCTTACTACTCCTGAAAGTTACTGTGGTAGGGGATCACATTACAGATTCCTTCTGGTACCATCAAATTTGCCCTAATGGGTATGTAGTGATACTGACATAACCATTTCCTTATCACATTGAGTGCTGAAATAATTTCATTTCATTATAACATAGTCAGTCAAAATCTATTCTTGTTCCTCTTTCCTCTGAAGGATTTTTCTTATTAATTCCAAGTAACCAATTATACTTGTGCAGATCAGTGCAAAATGTCTTTACCTCTTTAGTTCTACCTACTCCCACAGAAGCAGGGATAATAAAGACTATTTAGCAGCTTATGAAAGAAAGCATGAAAGATTTTTATTACAAACTATGTTTAATATAAATTCAACACGGTAATCCCTGTCATGAATCCTCTTTCAGGAAAGCACTGCAGCGAGAATATACCTAAAAGTAAGCCAATAAGCCCACACAAATTTGAGATTGCACTCAAGCAACTGCTTAATTTATTGTCACATTCACTTCCATGTTTTCCCCTGTGTCTTTATAAAGTTTTTCTGAAGGAGAATGGATTTCAGCACAGTGCCTTAAGCATTTAGCCTTGTTGAAAGCAAGACTTTCTGAAACTGAAATACCTCATGTTAAATAAATTTGAAAGAGGAGGCTGTGTCTGCAACCTTTCCTTGAATAATTTTAAATGTCCAGTCCAGGATTCTTAGGCACACATTAATCTGTCTCCTACTGCATACTCTGCAGTGAAAAACAGATAGGGTACTAATTCCACAATGAAACACACTTTCATTGACTTTGAAGCACATCTTCAAAGTCATTAAGGCCATGTTTCCTCCCTATGGCCCCATCAAAGCACAGAAGACTATCTGTTGCTTTCCTTGTGGCCTTCTGCTTCATGGAGGTGGTCATGAGAGGAAACCTCTGGAAATGTGAGGCATGAAAAGGATGTGCTAAACCTGAGGCAATTGAA
This sequence comes from Cettia cetti, assembly GCA_013401135.1. Classification (NCBI taxonomy): domain Eukaryota; kingdom Metazoa; phylum Chordata; class Aves; order Passeriformes; family Sylviidae; genus Cettia; species Cettia cetti. The sequence goes on along the minus strand of VZUI01084088.1, from coordinate 16,787 downwards.
GCTCAACATCTTTAATCAGCCTGAGATCCTTGGGTGATGGGGAAGAGCAGAGTAGCAGAGATCAGCTTTTAAGATATAATGGTAGCCCTTGTGACAAGCTCTGACCCAGACTAGTGCAGAAATATGCCTTCAGTTTTGAGTTGAAGATACAGAAAAAGCACCTTCTCTAGAAAACACAAAGGGTTGCTCACAGGTTGCCAAATATCTCCTTGATATCTTTGATAAGAAAGCATTAGTAGAAAGGACTCACAACAGATAAGCAGGTATGAAGATAAGCAAAGAACAAGAATGCTTATCTATGACAGCTTCCCTCCTAATGCACTGAATTTGTCAGTTTACTTGGATATTTGTATCCCACCGGAAATTTCCAAGGCCTTCAATTTTTCACTTTTTTTCTTAATTTTAAACTTTCTGTACAATTCAAAACAAACTTTTGAATATAACCTGTAGACAAGGAGACAGACTTTATTCTCTTGCTGTTAAAAATTATTCCTTAACTTGAAATGTGTCAATCCCCTTGGAAAAAGGTACGATAAAATCTCAGACTGGTGGGTCTCTTATGCAGGTTCTGTAAGAACGTCCAGTCTCTTGTCCTCTTTGGGAGTTGCTCATTGAGGTAACGGAGAAAAAAACTCTTTGGATAGGTGCAGAGAGAAATTTTGACTGTGCTGTCCACTGGCATAGACATGGGAACCATTGTTTCTGAAAAATACAGAGTTACCACTTCCCTGTTTGGAATTTCTCTCTCCAGAGAGGAGTGGCAGAGAGAGACATTATTAGGTTATGCCTTGCTTATAACAAGATCCTTTGGACTCTGTAAGCAGGGTCCTTTCATTACAAACTGTCGAAGCACTTAGAATTCCTATCAAAGAAAGAGCTTTCTGTAGGAAGGGAGCCTTTTCTCATTTCCCTCTCCAGTTTCCTGCCTGGAGGTATGAAACTGTCTCTGTTTATAGTGCTGCTTGAGAATGAGTGCATGTGAAGTGGCACTCTGGGAAATCATACTCGTGACAGTAAAAAGACAAACAAGAATGGCCTAGAAAACATGACTAGTAGGGCAAAGCAGAAAGATTTCAGGTTGCGGAACCTGGAAAAATTTTTTTCATAACTGTGTAGTGTAGTGCTGGTGGGACTGACTCCAACAGGCTTCAAAGGATTGCGTGATGTGTCAGAAGCAGTCACATTAGCAGGCACCAGCTCAGTGTCCTCAGTGAACCCTGCCCAGGACCTCTGTGCACTGCTGCAGATGACAGCTGTGAGTGCAGAGGAGCAAGTTCTTACACCCAGACCAGTCCTGAGAGACTGCTCTCTTTACCCTGCCCTCACCTCTGCAACTTCTTCCTCCGCCTGCATTAAAAGGTGTGCAGTAGTGCACCTTGGGTTCACTGACAAAGCTTTGGAGCAAAACTTCAGAAGTTACCTCAAGGGCAGTGGAAGGCTGTCCCTTATATCTGCTGTCAAATTGGGCTTTTTAAAAAATGAACAGTAGTATATTTGTTGCAATAGAAAGGATTACCTTCTCTCTATAAATGACACCGTTTGTTCTAACATTATTTTTTTCATTTGCTAACCTTATTTTATTCAGCTGTTGTTTCTTCACTTTAGCTGTATTTTAATGTGCTGATATAATAATGTCATTTAATCAGTTACTGTTCTCAAGAAACATCAGAGAAGACTACACAATAAACATGTTACTGTACAGACAGTTTTTAAATGTTTATGAAAAGGTTGAAGTTTTTTTTCACTGTAAAAGAAATACATGAAAACAAGCATAACGTTGTATTTCCAGTCTCTAAAAAACAGTCTAGTAACAACCATGCAGAAAAATAAAATGTGTTCTTGTTGAGAATGAGAATAAATGACACATTTCCTCCAGCAGTTAATTTCTGCAATCTGGTTATAAATCTGTCAAAAATCAGATTTATAATGAAATGCTAACAGATTACAAGCAATTGCTGTGCTAATCGAGGCACTTTCACACTCATGTATTCATGCAGATACAGACCTGCAGAAAGGATGGATTCATAGGAATGAGAAAATGGTTCAACAGCCTGGTGGTCAGCCTGGTTCAACAGGCTCTGAGTGAAAGAGAACATGCAGTCCAAATGAACATCACAGTTTCTACAGAAAGCAAAGATTTTTGCCCACCTAAGGGAGGAGAGGTGGAAAGAGTGCATGCAGCCACATAGCTAAAAGAACTGCCCTGTTTACACATGGCAACTGCCTTTCCAGCACAAAGCAAGTTGCTAAGGCAGTGCTATTGTTGGTCCTTGCTCTTCAGCTTTAAAGGGGATTCTTCGCTGGTATGGAGCCTTTCGTGCACAAGGAAAAGCTGAAAGAAATGGGTTTGCTCAGCCTGGAGAAGAGAAGGCTTCACGGTGACCTAACTGTGGCCTTCCAGTACCTGAAGGGGGCCTACAAAAAAGATAAAGGCTCACCTTTCTTCTGCAGACTGGGTCTGATCTTTCAAGTTCCTTGCAGAAAACTGTTAGTGCATGTGGTACCCTACCAATGACCTTACGATAACCCAATTTGCTCACAATATTTTGAGTAATTTTGTATCAAAATGGAAGCATTTTTTCATTAGTTAATATTTAGGGGGGGTTGTCTTTAAATCTTCTTTCAGTTTATAGCTGATTTGTTATGGTTTCTCAACTGCCACATCCGTTTTATGGTGCCACAAGGTGTACATTTAAGAAAGAAATCTATGCTAATGGGAACCTTGAGTATCAAATGTGCCACTGCCTCTTGCAGGTGAATAAGGAAACTGCCATCCACCAACCTGCAAGACAGACCCTGGGGATTTCCCTCATCACATTGTTTGTCAGATAGAATTATTCCATGAGTTTCAGCCAGCAATTTAACAAAGCCCAAAAGATAACCCAAAGACTGGAAGAGAATAGAACACCTGAGCCCAGCAAAATTAGGTGTTCTTTACACCAAAAAGCAGAATGTGTTTCACATATTACAGTTATTGGGCAGATGTACCAATATAAGGATAGAAAGATAGAGAGAAGCTCTTGAAAGTCTCGAGCACAGGACAGAAATTTTGCACAAATCCCCTTGCACAAGTGAAAAGAGAAGCTACCAAATGCTCAGGACCAGCATCAAAGGTGAATGCTTGACAGAGACAGCAGTGGAGCTCTCCTGAGGAGACAGAGGATGTAGGCTTTTTTTTTTTTAAATACTGTGTTCTAATATGAGCTAAAACAAGAAGATAAATAGTCTGAGCTATTTAAAAACCCTAAGCCAATCTTAAAAGCTCCTGAGTTTAGTTTAGAGCAGCAGGATGTATAAAAAAAAATTCAGTAGGTATTTTTATCGTTTTGTTGATAAGCCTTTGAGCTTATCTTGTACTACAATCCAAACAGTTAGACTTTCCCTTTTTCCTTTTGAGTGAAAGCTAAAATGTAGCTTGAAGAAGGAAACCAAATGTTGAAGGGATTCTGTCTATGTTGTAGGCTGGTTGCACTACTTCAGCTTTTTACCATAGCCAGGAAAACAATGTGATCCATTGCAAACTGCTGTAAATATTACTTTCAAAGGTTCCTTGGCCGCTATACCCAATAATGTTGCAGATTGATCTGCAAGGAGGATGCTATCAGCCCGTGAAAGGATAAAGGATTTAGTAATAGGAAATTTTTTTTACTCTTACAAATCTTGAGAGAAGGTTGAGCCTTTTAACAGGGCAAAGGTAATAATTGGTTGATTTTCTCCAGGGTTGAAAAATGTGGGAGAATGGACTAGGATGCCAGCCTGGCAGGTGTGGCAGCCATGTGGCTGTGCCCAGACATCACCTCTGCGCCACCACACCTGCTGCTGTTGGCACAAGGCTACACCTGAGACCTGTGGGAGCTGCTTTTGGGGAGCAGCGCCTTTTCCCCTTCTGCTGTCAGCCCTCTCCTGTAGCCTTCCTTACCAATCTGCAACCTGCTGCTACAACTCAGCAAGCTACAAAGATCTCAGTAAATGTAAATTAGGAACATCGCTTCTCGCCTAAACCTGTATTCTCTACATGATGCCTTTCCTTGCTGCAAAATACTTCAAGGTCAGTGAAGACAAGTCAAAGTTTGAGTATGTCAGGGCAAAACAGAATGATTTTTCTTTCTTCAGGGTGATTCTCTTACAGCCAAGCAAAGCTGACTTCATGTCTCTTTCAACTTTCCTGTTGTATCAGAGGCCTATGTCAGCTGTCTGTCTTATTTAACCTTGGTCAGCAGGACACAGATAGTGCTGTGGCAGACATTGTTGTCTTCCTCCACTTACTCAACATTGCCTCGTTCCACCAAAGCCATGCATTTTGTTACTGGCAGCAGCCATATCATGAAGGTAATGAAAGCCCTGTGTTGGTAATATGCCAGTGGTGAGCTAAGTTACACGGCTTGTGCAATCTTACTCTCACAGTGCTGTAGATGTGACCTCTGGATGCCATTAATTTCCAGGGCCTTTGTGAAACTCTCAGAATGGGATGATACTGCATTTTGCAGTGCAAGGAGTCTGCTTTGAGACAAAAGGGCAAACACTCCAAAAGAATTTATCTGCCAAAGTCACTTATGACTTGAATGAAATAGGAAACTGATGCCACTGAGGGAGGGGGAAGAGAGATGGAGAGATCTCTCTGATGTTTTTGCATGATTTCTTTGCCTTTATTTACATGCACCAATGAAGAGTGGACCTTGGAGAAGTTTTCTTTAATGCTTCTAATGCAAGAAGCAGCTCTTCAAAATAGTTTGAGACAGTGCTGGCATGAAAATGAGAGTATTTGAGCATCTAGATGAAAATTTTCCTTTTTAGCTAGGGATGAAAACAAAGACTAGATATAAACACTCATGTGGGAAAGATAAGTCTAAATCAGTGGATGATAGCTTTGATTAAAGAGTTGATTAATAGAAAAAAATGAATTCACAGATAATAAACTATGAATAATATGAAATACATTTGCTTAACTTCATTTTTTTTTCCCCTTGCTTTGGTCTGTTAGTTTTGTGTGGTCTTACAGAAATTTACTATGGCATAGGATCTTCCCTTCATTACTCATGCTGATCAGAAGAAATGTGGATGTCAAAGACGTATCCATTAAGAGATGATGCTAGAAAAAAAATAAATGGAAAAAACCCTTCTGTGTATTTTGCAGAACTAGAAACAAGCTCAAGGAGCCTGATGAACATATTAAACAATTTTGTGCTTCCAAAAGCACAAGGAACAATTTTTTGGTTCCTAAGTTTTATTTCCTAACTAGCAATTAAAGCAAAAGAAAAGTTTCAAGAAATCAATGGACAGCAGTTAGGAAGAAGGAGATAGCAAGGAGAATGTTTAATATTTTAGAAGGGATTTGAAAGCAAACAATTTAGAAAAGGAGTTGGATCAATATTTATTTCTCTACTTTCCTGAAAAAGAAAGGGAAGAGTGACAGTCATAGTTTTTGCTGCAAGGAAACTATTTGTTTATGAATTTGCTATAAATTATGATGAAATACACTACATGAAAATTGGCAAAAAAAGAAAGGTATAAAGCTTTGAACTGAATAATTACAGGAATCTTTTAGGTATAGTGTCAACACATGCAGCTTTCACCTGATGCATATCTTGTGTACATCTATCAGAGAGGTGCAGTATATGCTGTTTGTGTCATGGACATCATTACCTCTGTCTGAAAAGCAATACCAATTTTTCCAAGCAATCTATTAAAGATGCACCCCTGTCCCCATTGCTTTAGTGTTCAGTAGTTGAGATAGTCAGAAAGTAGCTTTCCCAAAATAAAAGATAGATGCATTTTCCTACAGCATACTGCTGGTTTTGGTTAGACCAACATGAGAATCAGAGCTCATCCTTGAAGCTGCCTTGAATTAGGGAGTCCAAAACTGGAGGTACCTAAAAGACCAGTACTGTCTTCCTAAATTCTGAATTTAAATGGCAACAGTATGAACTCCTAGTAGAATTAGGAATCTGTTTTCTTATAACTGAGATCAGTGTTTGGCCCAAAGTCAATAGCAGACACATTTTACTAATGAGGGAGAACAGGATGCCATTCATTAACTCCCATCTTTCACACATATTCAGTGTGATCTGGTGGAGTGTGTCTCCAAAAGAAATGGAAGAAATTATCACTTTGAGATAAAATAGGAAAAAGCAAATTTCAAGGTTTCATATTTGACTGTATTACTGCCTGAAATTTGCTAACAAGACTTTTTCCAGTCTCAAAAATAATTACATCTGCCTAAAATTATACTTCTGACTCCACACAGAGCTGAAGTCCAAGTCTGGCTCTCACTGTTGCAACAGTGGGCCTACAGAGCATATTTAGTCTTTATGTTTTCAGATCCTTTAACCCTCTACTCGATACTTTATTTTAGGCTATGTCACAGCAGCAGTCCATTCTGTCTGTCTGTTCCTTGTCACAGTTTTCCCTCAAGTAATCCCCACAGCTCTTCTCTTCACCAGCTGAAGCCACTTCCCTTTCACCTCCCTACCTCACTGCCATGTCCCCACAGCACTGGGCCTACAGGAGGCAAGGACAGGAGGGGTGTCTGTGGACTCCAGCAGCACCACACCTTGACAAATGCTGGCCTGCTCTTTCCCACACCAGTCAGCCATGCAGGAGCCAGAAATGTGCTGGGAGGGCAAAGGGACAACTTCTCTGTAACCAACACGAACAGGGCTGTCCTCTTTTCCTACCTGAAGGTATGTGTCTGTCTGGAAGGAAGGAGAAGTGAGTAATCTGGTCTCGGAAAAGAGGCTGGAGACTGTTCATGTGTGGGAGCATGCTTGACACAGTAACCAGACCCAGCAGTAATTGCATCCCCTGCATGTTCTGGTGTGCCTGGCTCATCTCCTAGACAGACTGCTCTCTTGAGACAGGTCTGGTTATATCTTGATTCAGAAAATGCCCTTGGTATTAAATAAGGGGTTGAAAAGAAAAGCCTCAGTTAAGCTACATAGTCTGAAAAAAGTCATTTTAGAGCTTATTGCTTTGGATTCAAACTTGGAGATTCAGCTTTTCTGTGTATTTTTTTTTTTCCCTAGCACTTACCTAGGCCTTTCTGGATTTTCAGTAGAGAGTAGAGAGTGACAGATACATTATGAGAGGAAATTACCAAGCAATAGAGCTCAAAAGAAGTGAGGCAATTATCTGGACTAATTCCAGCAATGAGGTAAGGAAGCTGAAGAAAGAACCTCCCTTTCTCAGTCTTTTAAATAATAAACTTAATTAAACCTTGGGCTTCAACTCTGTGCAAAACCTGGCACAGACAGCCTGCTTACAGCAATACTTCGATACAACATGCACACGTATCTACCCAAAAGGTGTACAAGGAATACCCAGTGGTAGGCAATGGGTCTGAGTCTCAGTCTCATAGGCTTTCAAATGCCTTGAAAAGCCCTGCCCCAAGTCAAACTTTGGTGAGCAGATCTGGAGAAGCTCAGATCACCTGGTCCTGCTATGTTCAGTGCCAAGCTACAGTCAGGAGAGCTGTGGGAGCATCCTCTGACTGTGCAGCAATGCTAGCCCTACTAATCAAGGACAGAGATTTCCCAGACATGACAGTCCTTTCTGCCCCTCCTCCTAAAAAACACCCAGCTCAGTGCCAGGCTTTGTGCTCTGCTCCAGCTCTGCACCAGCTACCCATGGAGCTGATTTTACTGTCTGATCAAAGCATGTGCTGGTTCAGCCTGTGCTTTCACACATTGCAGCCTACACAGAGCAGCCTAGTAATGCTCCTTCAGTCCCTCTCCAGTTATGATACAATGTCATTTTGTTAGATCATCTTCTCCAGAATTCTTTTAAATTTACAATAAAAGTAACACTTAAGCAAACAAGCATGAATGCAGCCTGTCACCCGCAATCATTTTACAGTGACCTCACAAAAAGCGGGATTTCAGATTCAGATCAAGCAAATCAAGTGAAATTTTGCAGTTGTTGGCATGCATTCTGGCAATGGTCTGTTGAGTCCATGGTAAATTAAATACTTCAAGAGATTATTAGCTCATAGAATTTTAGAAAAATACTTACTTAAAAACATAAGGAAAAAAAGTAGAAAATGTATCTCTAACCATTACAGTATGTCCACAACTATGTTTTTTTTTTAACTTTCTAAGGAGCATGTTCAGCCACTAAGCTTCTAGCCAATTTGTAAAACAGGCTTCAGTGTTCTAAATATTTCTGTTTTGAAGGGTCAGCAAACCCTGAAAAGGAAAAGACATATATGGGAAAGAGTGCTTATGGATCCCAAGACTTACAGATCTTCAGATCCTTCATGTATGACTGCTATTTTTATCCCTTGGAGTGCTTAAACTCAAACATTTGGTTTCCTGCCTACTAAATATAATGTCTGCAAAACTTTTCTTAAATGAAAGATTGCACTTCCAGGTGGACATTTAAGCATGTGGAATCACATATCACATGAAATTCCCAATTCCCCTCTCATGAGTCTGGATCAATTCCCTCATTCCTTAAAATCAGCACATTACCACAAAAAAAAAAAAAAAAAAAAAAAAAAAAAAAAAAAAAAAAAAAAAAAAAAAAAAAGAAAAAGAAAAAAGAAAAAAGGTGCAGGATGCTAGATTTTATTGAGCATATTCCAGAAACCAGTTTTGCCCTTCATTCTGTCTCTATTTAAATATTTCTTCAATTAAATCATGATCTCATACAGTATATTTTTTCATAGGTGTTGAGTATGAACAGCTTTCACTGAAATCAAAGGCACTGGCAAGTGTTTATTACTTCTGTTTAATTAATCTTCTAATTTTTTTCAGACATTCATGCATAATAGAAATCTCTCATGGCAGTAGTAGTTGGCAGCTTTCAGTGAAAGAGCAATGATTTATGAGATGGATGGCATGTTGCCAAAGGCTTGCAGGCCCTTAACGTCAAGCACTGCTTTTGGATATCTGAGCTGATCAATGAATTTGGGCACCTGAGCATGTGAGTACCCAGCTGGACTAACTGAGACTGCCCTCATCAGCCCTTTCTGAAAATGAAGCTACATTAAAAATTGCAGTGAGAACATCTTATCAGCTCTTCTATTTTCTTTCTCTTTCTTCTGATTTCCATGCAGTTTCAAGCTCATTGTGGTGACACTAAAAGTGCATGGAGGTAAAGAATCTAGGAAAGTTTTATAGCTACAGTACATCCAGACTCTCTAGTCTTTTCTAAAGCTCCTGTGAGGACAAAAAGGCCTATGCTGGGATTGCTATCAGAATCTCTTCTTCCAACACATTAACAAGCCCACAAAAAGCCCTCCTTGTAACTGCATGCATCTATTTCAGCTTAGATGAAATCTGGGCTTGATCTCTTCTACTGCAAAGCTCTAAGCTGTCTGCTCTCTTTGAAAGTATTGGAGTCTTAAGGGAAGGAGGAAATTTTTCTGTCACACACGACAGATGAGGTACTGCTAAAACCATATGAAAAAGTGCCTGGGAAGGGACAACTTAATTTCTCTTGGGAAGCAGCAGAAGCAGATGAAACTGTATCTTTCTTCCACCTGCCTTCTTATCTTCATAAGCCTCTGTGGAGGAAGCCTCAAAGTGCTGAACAAATGTGAACAAGGATGTGGTGGGAGGGAAATCCAAATAGACCAAAATCCTATTCCATCCACTGATGGTTTGAGGTCCTGTTGACAGGGCATTGGACTTAAAGAACAGGCCTGGAGCCTTCATCCTCCTTTTCATATCCTTCCTGCTGCTGACCTATTCTTCCAGCCTTGCTGTTTCTCTCAGTCTTGCTAACCAAGACCTCAGAAACAGACACATGTGACAGGTACCATCTCTGGCCATCGGTACCTTTGCATGATTTCCTTAGGCCCTACCCAGGAGAAAGAGGAAAAGGGCAGCCAGCTTCTGTATGGACCGTGATAGATTTTCATGCAAGGGTGAGGCCACCAAAGCACCTCTGTGTCTGCACCTGAGACTTGTTCCAAAGAGATGAGTGAACAGGCAGAGGAGCAACAGATGACTCGGGCAGAGAGGCCCATACACCAGGAAGGACTAGTGACACTCCGGTGTGCTCCTCCTAAATCACATTCTGGGAATGTCTCCACCAGCTAGAAGGAGTACTGAAAACCAACTGGCTTCTTCACTAGCATGTCGGGAGTTAACGTTGGATAAACACATGCTTTTCTGCCCTTTCACCTCTAAACCAGGAAAGTATATCTTCAGGCTGCTTATAAAGGGCTATTAAGATAATAAACCATCTTATTTCAAGGGCTTCAGTCTGCCCCAAAGCGGATGTGCAAAACATCTGAAAGAGACCAAACTGGTTAACACCAGCTGGGAAAGAGCCCAGTTCCCAGAGAATCAGGCTTCTGTATGCACCGCAGACCTACCATGCAGAAATACAGGCAAAAACTGTCACATTCCAAAACCATGTAGGCTCAAACATCTTTTGTTCCAGAAATCACAACAAACACAGCTCAGCTGCAGGTAAACATCAGCTCATGGACTGCTGGACATCACTCTCACATTGCCAAGTTAGAGGAAGACTTCAACACGGGCAGCATCACATCAACTAACAGGGAACCCAACCTCAGCCATGGGGCAAACAGCTGGTTTCAAGTATCAACCCCAAAACACTGAAGCAAAATAGTCTGTGCAGGGTCTTATTTCCTTATAGTTTTGTTTCTTCTAGCCTCTGAACAGCAACAATGCAGGAAAGTTAAAAACCTGAGGTGAAGGTCAGAGTAGATGAATAAAGAAAGGCTTTGCCTGCCTTCACCTGTAAACTCTACTGCTGACACAATGTGCTGATCATGCCCTGGTACTGCACTGCACAGTCATGCACTGGTACTAGGATGGTTTGAGTGTCCTAGTTCCTCTGGCTGTTGGAGGCAGAAACAATATTCTTCAGCATACGTGTCTGTGCAATCACTGCTCTCTTTTGTTTTGCTTGATCCCCCGCCCCCCTCAAGAATACACATGTATTATTAAAGGAAAAAAACCCTGAAAGGGCTAATGAATTTCAAGGCCATAGAGAAGGCAAACCAAAAATTACAAATATAAATTGGGATTGCTCTTGGGGGATTTGTCTTATCCCGCAGAACTAAAATGTTACTAATTTCTTGTGATATTTACTCTATTAGTATTGAGAAAAGTAAAAAAAGTAATTTATTTTGCTTTGCAGCTATGGTTTGTAAGTGAAAATGTGTCAGCTTCTATCATACATTGGTTGTGCTTCTGTCCTACTGTTTTTCAGTATTCTTAGCCTGTTTACTTCAGATACTTTGATGTGATTAATTAGGAGATTTTTCTTATCATGTTTCATTTGTCCTTCATAGCCTCTCTGCTTTATTTTTCAGGATAGTATATTCTCTGAGTTAACAAAGCATACAGGAAGTTTTCTCTGCTCATCTGACAAATTATTTAAGAAACACAAGCACGGTATTGAAAGAAAACTAATCTCTTGTTACAACATCCAAATTAGACTGTTTGATATGGGCTACAGATGGTCTTGGTCTGGTAATGCAGAGAAACAGTGAGCATTTTTAATTCAAATCCACCTGTAAAGAATCAGGTTTCAAGTTTTAACATGCTGTGTGTTTCTCTTTCCCTCCCCCCCCTTCTCTTTCCGGAGAGTGAAAGTCTAGCTACATCTGTTCCTAGCCCAGATCCACACAGAATCTGTTGATGGGAGCAGGACATAACATTCTAAAGAGAATTGTGTTTCCTGTAGAGAAGATCTGCAGGAGGAGAGTGGAGTAGCTGAAAGCAAATTCTGAGGCTCCTCTGGAATTCATGGGATGTTCATCAGCCATGATGCAGGTCCCACAGTCTGCAGCGAGTTATCAGCTCAGCCTGTGCACTAGCCACAGTCCCACTGCTCACCCCTAGCTGTGTTGTCCCTGTCCCTTCACTTCAGTTATGCAGTTGCAAGGTGGTTGAAAATGGAGGAAGACAAGTCTGTGAAGCCTGAGCATCACTTGGCAGCAAAAGATAAACCCAGGAGAAAGGCTTGCAGGGAGGACTGGTGCTACTGCTGTTGTCACTTATCTCTGTACCATCCCTCTCTTGTTCAGTGGGTTGTCCTACAAGTGTCCTACAAGAAGACCTTCTCCTCCAGGGGGATATGACAAACACAGTAGCAAATTGAGGTAGAAGGTCCTTCTGCCTGTGTGCTTTGGGACTGAAGGTGAAAGAGCTCTGCAATACTGTGGTGCATTCCTGTCTGCCTAGAAGCAGCTGGCTGGCTGCCATTGGAAAGCTGCCATTTTTGTCTCATGATGCTGTCGACTGGCCAGAAGGACCCCAGCAAGCTTGGTTTCTGATAACCAGATAGACAGATTATCCAATAGCTCCATCCATTCCTTAGCTAAAGCATTTCCTTCTGCAGAGCAATCTCAACTGCATTGTTTCCTGGACTGAGCCAGTGTAATCTTCCTCTTCATCTGCACATCACCTTGTCCTGTATTCCTGTTTTGCTGCAGGATTTGAAATTGGCCAGATACTGCTACTTTTACCTTTACTACAAAAATGTTTCCAAGAGGAAAATGACAGTTTCCACTGAACAGTTCCAGTGCTTTTTACAATTACATGCTCAGAAATCTAATCCAACAAATCATTGTTCTGGTTTCATACTATGATTTTCTGTGGCAACAAGCTTCACATTTTAACTACAAGCAATATAAGATTGACTTTGATCAATCTTATATTGCTTAAGCAATAAGATCAATCTTATATTGCTTATATTGATCAAGCTTTTAGTCCATCAAGCAATGAGAAATCCTTGCTTTTTTACTAATGGACAAAGAACAGAATCTCCTGTCAATTCTCTCAAGGCCAGTTTTAAAATCACCAGTCTCCTCATGTTGTCTCCCAAACACTTCAGCACCAAACTCCTCACTCAGGACAATCCCTGAGTTATTCCAACCACGTTGCTATTCCTTCAACTTATTGCTGATTCCTTTTCTATTCTGCTATTTTAAATACGAAATGAGGCAGCACTCCAGAGTACTGGAGTGCATCACCATTTTGTATTAAGTCATTACGACATTTTCCCTATAGGTTTCCTATTCTAATTTGTATGTTTCCTAACAACTGCTTTGGTATTTGACCACAGTGATATGTGCAGAAGAGCTTTTTTTATGGCTTTAAAAACAACAACAACAAAAAATAAATTACTGAGCTACAGCTGTACTAAAATAGCAGAATAAACTTGGCATTTCAGAAAACATCTGTAACGCAAATGGAGACATCCCTATGGTACTTCCAACACAAAGTCAGCAGAGAGACAAAAGATAAGAGGTGTTATGAGACAGAGGGTCAGTAGCAGAGACAGAGAAAACACTTGGCTATCCTGAGCAAAGACCAAGAGTGTGGCTGAGTGCCTTGGTTCTGGCTTTCTCTCTGGGAAATGGATCATTGAGCTAATTACTCCTATGTCCTTTATCACTTCAAGCAATCTAACAAAGTGGGAAAGGAACCATCCCAAAGGACTGTTAGGAGTACACCTGTTTCCCCAAGTCTGTTTTCTTGCATCCAGAGGCCTACCTCTCTCTCTGTCCCCTCAGAGGCTCTCTTCTTCCTCTTTTCTCCCTGTATCATGTATTATTTGCCAGATCTCTTTCATATGAATCAGGAGAAATAACTGTTTCACGAGCTCTGCTCTAACAGATCTGCACATATATGGTCACCCAAGAGACAATGAAACTTTAACTGACCTACTTGTAACCAAAGTTTAACTTTCAGCAAGGAAATAAGCAATGACTTTGATCCAAAATTTTCAAGGAAGAAAAGAAGGAGAAAATCGAAACTAAAAGTCAGCCAGTTATTCCTGAAAGACATAATACACTCCACAGTGTATTTTTCAGGGTAGAGGGGAAGGAGGAAATGGGGAGCTCTTAATTCATGTTCCTCATTCCACAGGTCTCAGGGGTTCTTTGAGTCTTACAGCTGGTCTGATTTATAAATAGGCATATTTCTCACTTTTTATTTCTTGCTTCTTTGTCATTTTTCTGCTGGCACATCTGGCCCAAGAATGGCTACTAGACAGGAAATTAATTCAGACACTTTAATGAACTTTCTTATTGAAGTGACAGTTTTCAAGTTACCAGACTCATGTTGTAGAGCCTGTATGATGCTAAATGAAGAAGAGACCCTCTATTTCCTCCTTCACCCATTTACAAAATTGATTTTATAATACAAAATTTTCTAATATTGATATCATTCTCTCTCTAGATTTAACAAGAGACTGATATGAAGTTCAGAAGAAGAAAATTAGCTCAATTTTGGCATCAGAGAGTGCCAAATCTTGCAGAAATAAAGAATAACCTGATAAAACGAGGGCAGACTTTTCCAAAGATTGAAAAGCTGCCTTCTTCTATTACTAGGGCCCTATTTTCTTGAACTATGGCTTTCTGTGGGGACTATTTTCTGTCAGAGGTGACACAGTATGCTGCCTAGGGAAGTTTTCAAAATTGATTAGTGGTGCTTTTGCTGGCTTTTTTGAGAAAACTTTCTGCTAACAGTATTATCCGGATGAGTGGGAGCTGTTCCTTAAAACAGACATACATTTTTTGTACATGCCTATTGAATAGAAAAAGATGCATCTGAATGTTGGTTGAATTCCACCCTTTTTTGGGCCAGTTTCCTCTTTGTCTGCCTCAATACCTTCTCCAAATTCATCTTTTCTCCCTGTCCTCCCCATTGCATTGCTGCAGCCATATTCTCCCATCTGAAACAGAATCACAGAATCATAATGTTGGGAAAGACCTCTAAGGTCATGGAATCCAATCTTTCACTGACCACCACATTGTCAACTGGAAGAGAGCATTGAGTTCTATGTCCAGTCATTTTTTGAACATCTCCAGGGATGGAGTTCACCATTTCCTTGGACAGTCCATTCCAATATTAAACAACCTTTTCCATTAAGAAATTCCTCCTGATGTCCTGAACGTCTCCTACTGCGTGTGGAGGCTGTCTTCTCATCCTGTCTCTGGTTGCCTGGGAGAAGAGGCCAACCCCCACCTGGCTATACCCTCCTTTCAGGCAGTTGTAGAGAGAGATAAGGTCGCCCCTGAGCCTTCTCTCCAAGCTGAACAACCCCAGCACCCTCAGCTGCTCCTCACAGGACTTGTGCTCCAGACCCTCCACCAGCTCCATTGCCCTTCTCTGGACATGCTCCAGCACCTCAGTGTCTTTCTTGTTGTGAGTGGCCCAGAACTGGACACAGCACTCAAGGTGTGGCCTCACCAGTGCTGGGTACAGGGGGACAATCCCTGCCCTGCTTCTGCTGGCCACTCTATTGCTGATACAGGTCAGGATGCCATTGGCCCTCTTGGCCACCTGGGCAGAGTTTGGCTCATGTTCAGCAGCTGTTGACCAGCATCCCCAGCTCCTTTCCTGCCATGCAGCTTTCCAACCATTCTGCCCTCAGGACTGCCTGGGGTTGTTGTGACATGAAGACGGGACCTGACACTTGGACTCTTTGAAGGTCTTAGCACTGGCCTTGGCCCATCAACCCAGTATGTCCAGATCCTTCTGCAGAGCCTTCCTACTCTACATGGGAACCTTTCCCTAACTCTTCACTAGGAACAATTAATGACAACTGCATTCTTTCATGGGGGCTGTAGGTCAGTGAGATTCTTCTCGAAGGTCCTAAGAGAAACCTAGTCTTGGAAAACCTCTTGCAGTGTTAGCAGAACTGGCACACCTCTTCTCCTGCACAGAAGGTCCCATTGAGATTGCTTTAAAAATTAAAAAGCTGCATTAAAAATAAAAAGGGGTTTTGATTGGCTCCAATGTTACAGTGGAAGAGGATGTTGTGGCTTCTCAGAATCATGCTAATGTTCATGCATATAGATGTATGTGGTTCGGTCTTGCTGAACTCAATAGATTACATCAACATATGAGGCTAGATATTAGGTTTCCTGGTCTTGAGTGGGGATAGGCTAATTTCTGGTTTCTGCTCCCAGAATCTGAAGGGAGAAAACTTGTTCTGCTTTCCCAAAACTTTCGCTTCATTTCTATTTATTCTGAATTTATTTAAATAAAGGAAATTTTTTTGCCAGACTATGTCTGGATAAGCGCCCAGTTCACCCAGTGTCCCCTCTCTGATGGTGGCCAGCATCAGTTGCTTCAGAGGAAGGTGCAAGATACTCTGTTAAGACTCAGTTACAGAAGAAGGAGGCCCCAGGGAAAATGTCTCCCTAAATCCTGCTAGCTATAACTTGGCTTCTGTCCTGATGCCCGAGGATTTATATTCCTTCCAAAATCTCCTGTTTATTTTTAAGTATTAACTGTTATGGATCTGCCTAATGTTGCTTTTCATGTTATGCCTAATCCTGTTTTGAACAGGTCTGCAATCTTTGGCTTCAGTTGTATCCTTTGGCAGTGAGTTCCATAAGCTAATTGTGTATTATGTGAAAAAGTACTTCCTTCTATTAGCTTTCAATTTTTTGTCTGAATAAAATTTTTTTTACTATTTTATGCCTCCTTCCCTTTTTCCTGTTTTCCTCACAAATATCCAGCCCAGAGCTGGAGCAAAAGGGAGAGATGTGTACTACTGATCCAAATTGTGCCCATGGCCCACAGACAGGTGATGGGTTAGAGGAAACACATCTCCCAGCCAACCCCACAGCTAGCCAGCCCCAAGAGTCTGCACTATTATGTGCCAGCACCCCAAAAGGAGAGCTTCTGTAAACAACTTTTAGAGTCACAGATGTCTCTAGATCAAATTTTTTTTATACTTTATTGTAGCAAGTTATAATATTTGATATATTACTTCAGCATCTATCTATCTATCTATCTATCTATCTATCTATCTATCTATCTATCTATCTATCTATCTATCTATCTATCTAT
>VZUI01084078.1:0-20784 GCA_013401135.1 Cettia cetti | reverse complement strand
GGGGGGGGGGGGGGGCGCGGTGCGGAAAGAATTTGTGTGTTTCAGGCAGGATTTTAATTTATCTGAGCACTCAATTTACCAGAAAGAGACAGAAGTGCCATTGTGCCAGAACCGCTTGAGAGCTCGCCGACCTTCCGGGAGAAAGCCGTAAGGTCAAAGGGAGGGGAAATAAAGGCCTGGAGGAATGTTTCGAGGGAGATCACGGCGCTGGAATCTGCTGGGTCATCTGAAGTCTGACACAGCATAGAAAGTGTGAAGTGGCATGGCTTACTGGGTTTTTACTGAGCTTGGTAGGATATCTGTTAGCCCTGAGTGAGCAATTAGTGCTGATTAGCAGTTCCCTCTGCTGGCTGAGCCAACGAAGTTATCCCTTCGGTTCTCCAGGAGTGCTGCTGCTGCTGCAAGGGCGCAGTTGGGTTGAGCAGCGTGGTATCTCCACCCGTGAATGAACGACATAAGGCACTACCACGGGGGAACTACGCAACAAATAAAACCGTGCTTCGCTCTACTGCCGTCGGACTCTTCTCTGGTAGTAAAAAGAGCAGAGCAGCCACAGACTCTTCCAGGAGTGATACTGACAAGCATTTCCCTCTGAGCCATTGCTGATGGTACTTTGCATTCGTTTGGCTGCAACCTTATTTTGTAGAGTTTTTTGCTCTGTGTGTGTGGTACATGCTGTGTGTTATGCGGCTTTGAGCAAGGACATAAGTCTACTTATTATTTTTTATAAAAACAGTGGGTTTGATACTCCGTTTTCTAAACAGATCAAAATACTCTTTCTTCAAGGAATAATGAAGCAGAGCACTAATTTGACTTCTACATCTCTTAGACAAAATGGAAATGTGGTGACTTACCACATCATCAGCAAGTAGTGATCTAACTGATACAGACCTCTGAAGGTTTATGTCACCTGAAATAAGAAATGAAGTCGGGTTCTCAGCATCTAAGCAATCTTCCCTTCTGCCCAAATGACTCTTTCTGATGTGGCTCCTCAGGGCAGGAGAGCTCATGGCAAAGCCAGTGTCTGCTCACAGACTCAAATAACAGCAGCTGCAGCTACAGCTCAGTGATCCTATGAAAACAATTTTACAGACAGATGTGCTTTTGTTACCTTTCATGTATTTAATATTCTTTTTTCCTTTTTTAATTTTTTTTATTTTTTGCCCAAATATAGCCTGCGAATGAGAGGCCTCTGCTGCTCTTGACATTTTTGTCATTTGCCCGGTGCTTTTAGACACATCTGCCTGTTTCTCCTCTCTGTGGAGAGGGGTTAATGTTAACTCACCCCTCACAAAGTGCTTTACAATTGAACATAAACAAAGTTAAGAAACTGTTAAGTAGCTGTTTTCACTTCCAGGGTGCCTGGCCCAAGTCCAGTGTCTTAGGCTTTCCACGAGGAGATTCCTATGGGTTTCTGTGGAGAGCCCGGCTCCCCTTGCCACCAGCCCTCGCCATCCAGTCAGGAGACAGGCCCGAGGCAAAACCACTGCCTTCTTCCTTCCTGCCAGAGAAATCCTGCTTCACTTTGGCCCCGGCTGAAAGCTGAAATATGTGCTTCCCGTGCCGTGGCTCGAGCTGCTCAGGAAAACTTCAGCTACATCCAAATTAAAAACTGAACGCAAGCATCCCAGCCTAAGACCAGGCTTACTGTGGGAACGACTGGGTGCTGGCAGCGAGATTGGCTGCCGCGGGACGTGAGGACGGCCAAGCTAAACAAGCGCCGTCTGGTCCCATCTCCTCCTCCTTGTGAGCAGCGGCGCTTCCACTGCTCACCATGGGGCCAGGATTGGGGTATCCTGGTCTCTGGCCCCGCTAGCCGAGAGGTGAGGGTCCCCTTTGCACGCCTGGCTCTGCCAGGACTTTGGGATCTAAGGTGCCCCAGAGACGCGGGATGCTCGATGCACCTGGCTGCGTGTACTATAAATCACTTTCACTTTCTTACTCGAGCCGTGGGAATTTGCATACAAAAAACCCCATTAGGCCCCATAAAGGGATATTTAGATTGCTGGTGTTTAATAACCGGAAGCAGTTTAGTTCTGAGTAGAATGTGTTCCCCGCTTAAAAGTGAAACCGTGTCATAGGAAGGCTTCCCTAACCTGTTAATAAGAGTTGTATTGCTTTGCTTGCTGGGGCTTCACTGCAATGTTAAAATTGAATTCCTGTAATGACAGGAAGTTGAGTTTCAGGAAAGGTAAAATTTTATGCTTTTTTTCAGTGTTAAATATTTTTACATAAGGTGTTGAGCATTATTTACAGATGCATTGTTTCACCATTACCAAGTGAAATAAATTTAGTTTATGCTATGAATAATATTAACCAACCAGACAATAATGTCAACAGAGCTTCAAAGAGAATCACTTCTCTACAAATCCTTATCCCCTTTTGTGGTTCAAGATGCTGGCTCCAATGAGGTAAAGACTAGGTCATTCTTAATTACTTTCAGCTGACTCCTGATTCACCAAAGCTCAATCAAGGTTCAAGTCACCCCTTGTCACTCAAGTCATATGCTGGGCTGTTTGAAGCACGAATCTGTAACCCTCCCGGTTTGAATGGAGGCTTCATTGCAGGTGAGAAAAACAACCAATTGGAGCAGGCACAGGTACACCTATATTCTTGACTTGCATTTCCTCTCTGGCATGTACCTGTGCTTCACGTGCCTGAGTCACAGGGGAAATTCAGAAGTCCTTGTGTGAAAACTCAGGAGTATTGGTATGCAAATAGAGAAGTGTGACTAAGTAGTCTCACTGCTCCCACTATCTCACATGAAAAGTGCCAGTATTGACAATGCAAATGCAGCATGCTCTGTATGCCCTATCAAGGCATTTCAACCCCTGGCTGTGTGTTTGGGGTATTTGGATTCATCAAATCTAAGGTAAGAGAAGCACTTTGCCTTAATTAATGTTTAAATTGGTTGGTCCTTGGGTTTTCCTACTGAATTTATTCTTATGCTGTAAAAGAGATTTTCAGCTCCTCAGGTTGAATGAGAGCTGCCTCTGAGATGCTTTCTGTCAGAAAAAAAGTACCCAAATGTGCCCAGGGAGGCTCAGGAGGAAATAAGCTGGGGAAAGCATCCTAGGAAAAGGGATTCAGCAGCAGCAGCAGCAGCAAACCAGAGGTGGCCTAGGAGCCCACAAAATCCAGCTGAAAACCACTGTGGGGTTTCTGGGACACTGGTAAGGGCATCACAGGTGTGTCCAGAGTGGTTCTGTCCCACAACAGGGATGTGTAGACCTGGGCACATGAAGGTGACCATGCCAGTAGGGTGATGGAGGAAGGCTTGGGTCTGGAAACAGGAGACAAAGGAGAGCGCGGGCAGGTGGGGAGACGTTCGGCCGAGAAAGATGAGAGAAGGGATTCATAAGGTGCAGTAAGAAACATGTTGGATTTCAGACAACACCACATGCTGTCAATAAACCTGTGTGTTTTAGAGAGAAAATGAATGAAAATTCATTTTGAAGACCCTAAAAAAGAATAAATCTTTTGGAGCAAAGCTGCATTTAATTTGGTTATAATCCACTGAATTGAGATATATTTCAACTTGACTGAAGACTCCCAAGCATAGAGGAAACCAGATCACTTCTGGCAGAGGGAAGAAAAACTGTCTGTTAGAACTAAGTTCTCTCAGCTGGCATGTTTATTGCCAGAGATCAATGAAAACCAGAGGATAAATAAAAGCAGATTTGAAAATGGACCAATAGACCTTCAGGCACCAAAAATGCATTTCTTTTTCTGTGTGTCTTATTTTTTCTTCATGGGAGAAAATCAGATAGAAATGTGCTTTATTGACAAGCATGTATCTTATTTGCATGTTTGCAAGACTGATAAACAAGTGGCCCAGTGTCATGTAGGTCTCAGATTTGCTGCCCCTTCAGACCTATTAGTTTGTGGAGACTTGGACGTGGTGTGTCTTTCAAGGTGGGACACAGTGTTCTTGCTTTAACAGGAAGCACGTGGCCCAGCTTTAACCACATAGCAGGACTTGGGAATAAAATTACCAAGCAGCATGCTGATGATTTTATAAAAGCTTAACTGTATTTCCCCAGGGTGTCTTGGTATTTCTAAGGGAAAGAGAGAGTAAACAGTATGTTTGTATTTAATAGCAGAGATACGTGGGCGAGAGCGTCCCACATAGGCATAGCTATATTGCTCCCAGGATCTTATGCAATGTAGAAGCATCTGTGATTAGTGTCCTTGCACACATCTTCTTGTGTTCCTTTCTCTGCTCGAGATTCAAATGTACTGGAAGAGTTGAGTTCAGTGCTGCCCCACCTGACCTCTCTCCTCTGTGCTCTTTGTCCTATTAACAATTGAGCATTAAACAACACAGCATTTTGTTTCCGTCCCCTGCAATATTATTGCCATATGTTGTCCCTCTTCCATCGCTCCGATGGCTCCCACATAGCCTTCCTCCCTGATTTTGATTCTGGGCTCCTTTTTCCCTTCTTTCTGCCCTTTTCTGTGCCCATGCTCTGAGTAAGACCATTCCTGTCCCAACCAAAATGGGCAGCCCTTTGAAGTGATCCTCCTATGACCCTGCACAGTCTCCACTTTCTGAACAGCTGAGGAAATGAACAACACCAGCTTTTCTCTGACACTGCTTTTCCTGCTTTAATGGAGTTTACTGAAGGTGTGCACAAGGCTTTTATTAACTGGTTTCACTAGCAACCTTAAAGAACCCTGCTTTTCTATAGTGCTGATAAAAGAAAAGAAAAGGGCTAAGCCACCAGGGTGCTGAGACCAGGACATTGCACGCAGATCGATATGACTTCATTGGTTCCATATATTCACCTGTTTATTGTCCACTCCATCTGGCCTTATATGTGTGTTGTGAACTCTCCATCTTTTTGTTCTGGGTTTGTGCTGAGTACAATGGGATCCACACTCTTGATTAAGATCCCAAAGGCTTTCTATAATAAAATATTTAAGAAGAGGAAGAGTAGTTGAAACTTATCCATTACCAAGAGTTGTTATGGCTGGAGTTAAGACTTTAATACAGAATTCAAATAGGGAAGTCTTTTATTTACATAATATTTCTGTGCTTTTTGTATATAAACATGTGCTTTACAGTGAATTGTTTACCATCTAAGTAAGTTTGAATCTGCATGTCCTTTAAAGAAACAGCAGAGCAAATATGACCAATATGGAAAGCTGGAAAGGTGTTTCTGTCATACACTGTATTTGAGCTAAAGCTTGTATGATAGCTGCTATGCAGTACTCAAACATCCTGGCTGCAAGAGAGAGAGGTCAGCATGTCTGTCCGTCTATTGATCTGACTTTTTTTTTTTCTTTCTTTCCTGAGAACAGCACCACTAAAGTCCTTAGATATTAGTAGAAATGTGTAATGCAGGGGGAAAATGAGGTTGGATGAAATAAAGTCTTAATTCAGTGAAGTGTCATGATAGAAGAGAAGTCATATTTTTTCTGGTTAAAAGAATCTTATCAAGACTGTCTCTTTGATTTACCCATACTATTTGAAGAAGACTCCTGGTATTTAATGAGCTGCAGAACACAATGACAGCTATAATTTGGCTAATTGAAAGTGACAGGCAAGGATTCTTCCTCAAAGGCAGGAAAAACCCTACTCATTTCTCAAAATAGTTGGTTGGCCAGTCTGGATCTTCTCATCAGTACAATCTGGTGAAGTACTTCTCCAGCCAGGTCAGTGCTGGGGCCTTTTCCTGAGAGCGCATCCTGGCAGTGTGACGAAGTGTGCAGAGACCTGCGAGGCAGCAATGCCCGGACTGCAACCAGAGCAGTCTGTGGAATGCCCTAAGGAGCAAGTGGTATCAGATGCTTTGGGAGGCAACAAGTCCCCACCAGCTTGTCAGTTCTGTAAATCTGCACTGCTGAGTTTTTGTTACTCTCACTGTTACTTAGGGCAGCAGGATTAGAACCGGCCTGTGCGTATCTATTCCAGTCACACCATTGTGTGCTTCCTTTATCTTTTGTTGGGCAGTTTGTTGTCACAGCTAGTAGAAAATCATCTCATCAGTTTAATCCCACCACCTTTTCCTAGCCTACCTTCTTTCACTGCTTCCCCTCCATACACACATTCATTAATAATTTCTTCATATTCCCATTATCTACTCACTCTAATTTAAAACTAAGATTAAAATTTGGTCAAAGCAGCTTTCTTTTCTTGCTTCCTCTTTCAAGCCATTATATCAGAGAAGGAGGGTTCTCATTTTGCTGAGCTAAGTCAGAGTTGGGAGTTACTGGTCTGAGTTGTGCTCAAGCCTCGGCAGCTTCATCCAGGTACTTAACATCTCTCAGCTGTCTACCTGCAATGTGAGATGGCAAAAAAGCCCACCTGTCTTCGATGTTCTGAGCTTTACCATATTGCTTATGTTAATTTGCTGTAAGATCTTATGATGGAAGGTTTGCAAGGACACAAAATATTTTCTTCTGGGTGCTGCTAAAGGATTAGCACTGCATTTTTTTGTCAGCAAACAGTGCAACAAACAGCAAAGAGTTGTGGTAGGAGACATTTTGTGTTCACACTGCATGCTTAAAATGTGTGTGAAAACTTAGTGATTGGGATCAAGCCACTTTGTGATAGCATCCCACCCCTTGGTCCTGTGTAATTTTTCACCCTTCTTTTCTGTGGCATATATCCACTCCTTCTACCCAATTGTTCAGTTAATTTATGCTTTACTCTGATGCATATCCATGTCACTTCATCCTGACCACTTCTCCTACCAGCCCCCCACATAGGTGAGCATTCCTCTCAGTCCACTGCAGCACTACTGTGTCAAAGCAGTGTCTTCCCAGTTTGCTGGCAGATGCAAATGGTCAGAGAACATGCAGTAAGCTTAACTGTGCTAGTCCACAGGAAATGGATGCCCCTGGGAATTCATAAGCATTCATAAGTTATCCAATTCATGTAAATCTGTGTCTTACAGCTCTCACAGAGCACGATAACTTACCTGTACATTAGCACATACGTTCTTAGTGTGAATGTCTCTGAAAAGGGAGCCCAAATAAAATGCTCTCTGTGTGTAACTTGGCTGCAGTCAATCAAATATTGATCTCAAGAAAGCCCACACCTACTCACAGTGCTATTATAAAGCTGTGTGGTTACAAATTCAGGAGGTTGTCCCACAGTGTCAGTGACACCTTACCAAGTTTGTGGCTTGATACCAATCAAATTATCTTCAGAGAATTATCATAGGAAGAAGTTCTCCCCTCTCCCCAACAAAAGCAAGGAATAAATAAGCTCCTCCCTTCCTTCACTTGAGACTGGGAAGATATGCTTCTTTCCTTTCTCTCAATAGCTTTGGAGACTAAAGAATCTCTTGGAGGTAAATAGAAAGGAGAGCAGCAGAAAGCACTACAGAGTATAAGCCAGTGTTTTCTTATATTACCCCACCAAACAGCGCATAAAAAAAAACCGTCTGGAAAAGCAGAAATCACCTAACCAAAAAAGTGTATCGGTTGCCTTTCCTCCAGCCTTCAGGTAATATTTAACATGCAAAAACACGTGCACACACCCCGCCTTCCCCCATCTCCTTCTTGGAATCAGAAGCCCTGCCAGGTCCCTTCAGTCTCCCCAAACTCCGCAAAGAATGGCCACGGACTGTCGTGCTGAGCAGTCGCACTCCTCGCAGATGTGTGCATGCACCAGGCGCCACAGATCTGTCACTGCTATGCCCCATCAGACAGGAATGATACACAGTGTCATATGATGCCACCACCGACATATTTTCCGCTTCTGGCTCCTCCCAGGACTCCGGGCAGAGCCCCCGGTGGGGGAAAAGTCGAAGTGCTTTGGGCTCAGCTACTGAGGGCACTGCTCGTCTCTTCTGCTGGAATCCTGGGTTGGCACCGGGGCCGTGCGCGTCACCACACCTGACCAGATGCCCGAAGTGCTGACCGAAACTAGACATGCAAATTATTAAATCCACCACCACTGCCACCAGAGCGCTGTACAAAAATTCTTGTTTTCAATATGGCAAGTGTCTTAAGTACCACCTCCTTTCAAAATAAAAAGGATATTGAAAATAGACATTGACTACTTCAAAGCAGGTGTAATAGGGGATGAAGCCTCTGCCAAATCAGTTGCAGGTTTAAGTAAGCTCAGACGTGATAGCTAATTACTGTTATGTCCGGGTTGTCTGGTGGTCTCTGCAAAATACAAAGTTTTGACTGTGAACAGATTCCCAGTGTAGAGCTAGCAGTAGCTCTAAAGCCACTACCACTGAATCAAGCCCGCAGATTTCACTCTGGGTTTAAGAAACATCTTGGGTGTATTTCCATGACAGCTTAAGCTGGTCTAGGTCAGAGCTGAAACAAGCACAGGTCCAGCTAGGAAACTTGCTTTGCCCTGACACAATGTTTGTTGCATGATGAGAATAATTCAAAGACCAAACCAGAAAATAAACAGACACAAAACTGAAATTACCAGGCTGGAAAAAGAAAAAAAAAAAAATCCATAACTTTTTCCTCACTCAACTGCCTGAACTAATTTGCAGTAAAGAGAGAAAAATGCCAGCAGCAGACACTGTTGTCCAGCAGCCTTACACAGCTGAGGTACGTGAACAGGTCAGACACAGGAGCAGAGCTCAGACTTCTCTCCTGAGCACTGGAAATCACTGGCACCTTTTTTTGTCCTATGCTTTCTTCTGGACCTTACTTTCCTTCACAGCCTTTCCATTTTGTGTCCCTCAGTGTGGCTGACACGTGGCTGTTTTGCATTTTTCTTTTTCCAGCTGTTCCTGTAATTGCCTCCTGTAAGTGATGCAACCTGCTTTCCTGTCAGCTGCTTTTCCCTTTGGTGAGGTCTGGAATTTGGAAGTTTGAAAGACTTTTCTGGATGCTAAAGAACAGCATGAGCATAAAAGGCAGCATTTCCTACCAAAAATATATGTGTCAATTATACCCATACAATAAGCAGTATCTGGCTGGCTTCATGGACTTTGCAGAAGGACAGGGGTTCTGATACATGAAACGAAAATACAAAGATTGATGCAGGGTCTATTTATTTCAACTGTTCTTATTTTATTAGCTGTTCCTTGATGGCACCTATGCTGGTCATCTTTATAGGATTCTTGGCACAGAAAGCCACACCTATAAAAGCAAACAGTGCCCAATACTTACGCTGTGGGTGTATGTGCAAGCTCTGCTTGAGATTATACTTGCCGTGTTCCAAGTCTCACAGCAATTCTGCACCCTTATAGATGTGTAAATGGGCTCTTAAGAAGACACAAGTATAATTTGTAGCCAGCCTCAAGATAATAATTCTCTCCCACCGTTTGGGAATATGTTATCAAGCTGCATTAGATTTCAGAACAATTTTTATGCAGCAGAACAAAATTGTGTTGAGGCATCTATTGCAAGATTAAAAAAAACCCCACCAATGTTTGTTTCTGTTTGTGCCCTGGTCAACAGTAAGAAGGTAATGCTGCAGTTTTCAGAGACCATCAAGAATTTAATCTCAACCAATGCATCCCTACAAATCATTTCAGCTTTGACAAGACAACATTTTTCAATGCAAATTCATTTTATTGGATGTTCTTGTTGGTTCCAATCATCTTACTTCCACTTTAACATGCTTTTTAAATGGCTACAGTGCAGTAAAATGGATCTTCACGATGAGTGTCAACACAGTTAGGCAAAAGGTGTTAGGAATAATTCCTAGCGTAATCTCCTGCTTCTGATGTGTCCCTAATGACAGAGTTTGAAAGAGGATTTATTGAAAAAAATTATTGTTTATGAAAAAAAATCTTTTCAAGTCTGACACCATTCACTAATTCACACTGAATCAAATGCAGGATAATTTTCAAAAGCTTTGCTTTTCTCTTCCTTTCTTCCTTTCTTCCTTTCTTCCTTTCTTCCTTTTTGGTTTTGTTTTTTGGGTGTTTTTTTTGGTTCAAGCCAAAAGTTATGACTGTTCAGATGATATTTAAAAGGGCAGATACTGCTTAGGGATAAATCAGTCTACTTGAGTGCCTAAATTTGTTGTCTCACATTATCTCATTGGCAAAGTTCCTGATCTGCAGTTTTAATCTACAATTAACTGCACGCTGTGGACCAATTCTGCCAACCTTCTTGGGCTAAAGCTTTGAGGTCGCCACAGGAGAGACAAGGCAGTGGGAACAAGCTATTAGATGTTGCCTTCTAGGACTTACAGGCAACAAGTAAACCACTGTTATTCTGATGATGTTGCGTGGCAGGGTGAGCATGTGTTCCTCAGATATGCTATCAAGCTTTTTAACCTTCAGGTCTTTTTATTGCAAGCCAATGCTTCTGACCAGGGCAGGAGAACTGAGTGTGCTCAAATGTGTACCGGGTATATCCACCCTGGCAGTGGCAATGGTGGGTGGTGGTGGGTCGTGTTTGGCTAACCACAGGCAGTGAGGTGCAGCTGCATTTCTCACTTCTGTCATAATGCCCTCCTGCTTTCCTGCCTGAGGAAATCTGCCTAAGTAGTAAGTCCATTTCACAGACAGGAGACAGGAAGACAGAGACAAGGGAGGGTTGGTGCCACAGTCCGAGGCAGGCTGTGCAATTCACCCTTTGCTTCCTTCAGAGGACACAGGCTCCCCTGAGGCACCGCCTCACCTCCCACTGCCCCACCAGGCCTTTGCATTTTAGCTGTACTCACAAACTCTCAAACAGGACTTCAAAGTAACCATTCCTACTCCTCAGCACAATTCCAGTTCACAAACTCTTCTTTAGTCTCTGTTCATTATTAAAGATCCCTTCCTCTAGAAACTTCCTAATTTCTCCATTCTTGTCCTCTCCAATTGCTCCCTCCAGCCATCACTTCTGAAGGTAGAATTGCCAAAAAGATTGCATCCACTGGGAATGAATTCCTAAATGATGAGGCTTAACCATGTTTGTTGCAATTTCTATACCTTGAAAAAGAATGCACTAATTTCCCATTGGTCTCCCAGGAGAAGGTTAAGATCAAGTAAACAATGTTTGAAAAGCATTTTGCAGATGGCAAAAGAAGTTTGAGCATTTCCAGAGATCTAGTGAGAGGAAACATCTTGTTAAGGTGCATGTCTCAAGTCAGTTTCAACGATTTTTTTTTTTTTTCCTCTTATGGTTACAAGCTTATTTAAAAGCAAAAGTAAGGTTCAGGTTTTTTGGCACTTGCTGTTTGAAATTCATGTCTCTGGCGTATTCTTTCTCTTGTGCTCATTACTATGCTCTCTAAGTGCTTAAAAAACATGAGCTCCTAGGACAGTAGAATTTTTAAATTAGTCAGAATGTGATGTTCAGAGAAACTGAGGGATTTGGGAACTCCTTGGAATTCATTAGATGCCAGATTTAAACTACATATCCAAGCTAGATTTTCGCATTTCAAAGATTATTTTTTAACATATTTAAACAGAGCATGCAGGACTGAGGAAGGCAATCCCCAGAGACTCTTTAAAACAGGAAATGTAGAGAAAGAAAGAATTGGGCAGAATTATGTTGCAACTGGCTTATGACACTGATTAGTAATTAAACTGGTGAAAAATTAAACTCTTGAAATTATTTAAAATGCATGCACAGAGCATCCTTTCCCAAGGAGCTGGAGTGCCTTTTTAAGGATCCTGCAAAAGGCTGCAATGGTAATTCATTTGATTTAACTGATTATGCCACCTTTTTTCTGGGAGGTGAAAAAGAAGGTTGTCAAGACAGATAAGAGCGCTGCATTGTGGACTATGTGCTTACAAGGTTTTCCAATTTGAGCTTTCTATCATCAAAGCTTTCTCATCTTCAGGCAAACAGATTGCAATTCTTTCAGTGTCTCAAAGTGCATCAGGCATATTAAAGATAGAGAAAGCAACACGTCCCAAAGAGAGGATTTCTTAATTACCATTTTATTATGAATCTTATTACTTTCTAGAGGCTTTGATCAATGCTTTGGCCACTGCACAAATACAGAGGAAGTCTCTGTCATGGTCAGGTGAGTTTATCACCAAAATTGAATGTAGAAGTAGAGCATAGAAGAAAAAGAAGATCTGGAATGGGGACTGGAGGCAAACGCAGTAGTCCACATTGTCCTTGAGACAGTCTGATTTCCACACGTGATGTCTTCCAATGCATCAGGCAATATTGGGACCCCTGCAGGAAAGACACTGAGCAACCTTGTTTGGTCAATGTTGCAAGAGCAGGAATGAATGGCTGGAGCAGGAGGGACCAAGAGATTTGGCACAAGTCACAGCAAGAAAGCATCACTTGGGCTAAGAACAGATTTATTAAGGGAACGGATTTCAAAGCCCAGCAAAAGACTTTTGAAGCTCATTGATATCCAATGGCAAGATTTAAGAAAGAAGAACAGTTGTGAATAAAATGGCCCAGAGAGAAGAAAACATGGGATAAATGCAGAAAAATCTTGAAATTGCTCAATTGAGAAAAAGATTCTAAGAAGTTTTTTGACAGAAAAGTTTTTAAATTTATTAATTAAAATCCAGCCTATTGCAAATGACTCCTCAAGTAGGTGTTTTGTTCTTCAGAGCCTGCAATACTTCACAGATTTCTGGAAAAGAAAGGGTATTCCTTTTTTAAACTCTGATTGCTCTTTCAATACATGCTAGAGAAAGCCAGGCATGACTAAAGTATTATTTCAAGAGTTAGTAGATGATTGTGGATGATAATTATATCCTGTTGAAAACATCCCTTGAGGTAGGGATGGAATAGGGTAATTTGTGACCCTTCCCTTGTCTTCAATTACTAATGACAGCCTGAAATGATGAAAAAAAAATTATTAAGGCTTTAGGCTTCAGCAACGTGAAACACTCTTTGCTAAACAAATCACAAGCATCACCACTTTTACATTCAAGTTCAAGCTAAGCATGTGCTGGAGTGCCCTTGCTGAACCAGAGTGGGAATGAGGTGAGCACCCACTCACCTCATGGGTACGGAAGACAGCCTGTATTCTCCACTTAGAAATTGCTCTTCTTCCTTATGAAATAGAAACACGGCTGCTCCTGAGCCTGGGCACCACTGCTGAAACAGGTGGTGAACCAAATCACCCAGCCAGGGGAGGCCCCTGTGGTGGGAGTCTGCAATGCCCCAGGGGGTGAGGCTGGAGCCTGGCTGAGCTGAGGGCACTGCACTGGTAACTCCAGGCACCCAAGCTGCTGTTCAGTGCCCAGACATGATTTAGATATTTTCACTGTACTGCAGTTCCCTACTTCAGCTTTACTCAGGTTTTGAGATATGGACACTAAACAGCAAACCTGTTGCTTTGGACCATTAAAGACCACTGAAGTGGGGCTATTAATTTCAGTAGGAACCAGGGCTTATGTAGGTTCCTTTTCTTTTCTTCTGTAGGAGGTATCCACTCAGCTATTCATTGAATTGTTTCCTTTTTTCCAGAGTAAATTTTGTGATGCATAGACCCCAGATTGTAAGACATCCTGCTTATATGCTATAGTCCTAATAAATACAGATCAGACTTAAAGAGCTTCCATAAATGTCACTATTTCGAGGCAACCTACTCATTCTTCAGAAGTGGAAAGCCAGAAACACCTCCAGAATGAAACACCTACACATGGAGAGATTTCCAATTCCTTCTTTTATTCCCAAGATGTTGCCAAATGGAGAACTCCTGTTTTACAAGCAGGGATTCACAGCCGAAATGAATACTAGACGCCCCCAAAGAGCAAACAGGAAAACTCTCAAGGACAATTGAACTATGGGCACTTCAAGATAAATACATGTATTGTGGGAGAGAGCATGAGGAAAGGGAAGGTTTGGTCTTTCTTATTTTCACAACCTACTTTACCATAACTGAATGTCAGTGTGTAACACCTCCTCTGGTGAGCACTCCTGCACTGTTTTCAGGTTAATGCTTGCAGTGGGTACAAACAAACAGCAACAGCCTACCAAGGTGTGCTGAGGCTTGAGGGTTTTTTAGCAGTAATGTTGTGTGCCCTGAGGAAAAAAAGAAAAGTGTGTGGAGCTGAAGACAAGAAGTAGCAGACAATCACCTCATCACTCCTCCAGTAGCACCGGGCTGTGCAGCTGAGGTGGTCATTTTTCCACCAGACCCAGTCTGATCCATGGGCTTGTGACAGCAACTCCCACCCCAGAGGAAGATCCCTCCTTTTGCCCTTCAGCTGGGCTTCCTGGCAAAGACCTACAGGGTCCCGGCTTTGTCTAATTGTCTCTGGCAGTTGCAGCTACCATTCCTCCCCTGAGAGCTTCAGTGGGACATAAGCCATTCTTGGCACAAGGGGGTTCCCTATCTGCAGGTGAGATGCTAAGCAAGGTTTGAGCTACGTAGAACACCACGCTCTGAGCACTGTCTGCGATGGCTTTGCACAGTGACGGCGAGAGCTGTGTGTCTAATTTGGGCAGCAGCAGATGGATCATTTAAGACAGAAAGAGACTGGCACTACCAGCAGAGCAAAGGGATAACGTGTTCCTTCTGCAGCACAAATCTCACAAGTGACTCATGACTCTTCTGCAGCTCACGCTGGCATCCCTTGGTCTTTGTGACTGTAACTGCACATTTTAAAGGTCAGGATATAGTGCTTTCTCCCTGGTACCTTGGAATCCATACAGGTGACGGGTTTGCTCTGAAGAACCTCCAGTGCACACGGTGGTTTCCATATGGTTTTATCAGCAGGTTGCTCTTCTCCTCCTTCTGGCCCAAGTGTAGAGATTATGAAATAATCTAGCCAATAAACCTCTCAGTTTGATTCCCGGGTGCTCGTTGCATACATAATTATCATGTACATGACTAATATCAGGCAGGCCTGGTGCCTGAGCCACACCCACATTCCTTCTGCCAGCCCTTATTTCAGAACAGATTTCAATTAACTTTCATCAGATGTTTAAGGTGGCCCAAGTCTTTTCTTCTTTGTGTAGGTGTTTATATTTCAGTGCCTTATACTTAAAGATGTACTTCCCTGCTAACTAGAACAGAGACTGGTTTGGGCATGTGCTTATGGACTTCTGTCTACTGGTCTCATTTAGGTGGTAGTTCCTCTGAGAGCAAAGCCCTGGCATTAACTGAGCTGTGTGTGCAGGCTGCTAACATTCATGAGTTAGTTTGCTGTCCCTCGTGAAAGCACACACTGATGGTTCACCCGTAGCAAACTGGAATCACAGGCATTTCACCACCGTCTTTGCTGAAACACTAGAAAGCCTGAAGCTGAATGGTGATGAAAAGCCCATTGCTTTCTTGCCCGAAATGGAATTTTCTTCTAGACTGAGTAGTAGCTTTCTTTGCAAATTTCAGTTCTGGGTACGAGGTATCCTGGTACTGCACCATTTATACCACCCTTAACTCAGGGGGACCCAAATCAGTTCAGGCTGTGCTCAGTGATGGTAAAATCCCATGGAAAATTTCAGTCAGTACAAGGAAACCGCTGGCCAGAAAGAAGACCCAAAGGATATGAATATACCAGTACTTCTGCACATTTAACTTTCCTCAAATTCTCTTGATAACTTTACAAGGAGAAAAACAAACCAATATGATGGACATGTGTTTCACAGGCTGGAACACTGCACTGAAGTTGAAATAGGCCCCCCTATCTTAGCAACTTGATAATGTTTCCACCTTTCACAGGTTTCTGAGCTGGATCCAGCTGAAAATAGTAATAACTCACCTTTGACAGTTACGTAAAAGATAGAATGCAGCCTCAGTTCAGCTTCCCTTGAACAGGGAGATGAAATTTGTAACCATGTTTCATAACAGCACCTTTATTGGCAAGCTTGCCAAAGAGGCCTGGGATGGGTGACCTTTGCAAATGAATAACCAACAACTTTGGCTTTAGAAATAGTCTTTCATAATGAAGCTGATCCTGGGAACACAACCTTTGCCTACACTGAGCTTTTTTTTCAGTAACTTTAAATCCAAAATTATGTTTAAAGCACTTAAACTATACTTAAAATTTTATGTTTATTCCTCCACTGGATGCTAACATAATTAGGAATATGGGTCGTCTACTGCATTTAACTACTCATATTGAATATAATGTCATAAATGTCTTTAATATACACATCTTCACTGCAGATATGCATATTTTAAAAAGTGCTTTTTAAGCATATATTCAGCTCTCAACCATAAGCTTGCTCAACTCCTGCTGAAAAAGAGTTTGAAAGAATAAACCAGCTTGAATATTCAAAATCCACCACAGCAATAAGAATTAAAAAACAAGTAATAACAACCTATCAATTTGAAAGGTTTTATTTTTAGCAAATTTCAAGTTGTCACATTCTCAAGGCTTTTTCTTCCAGATACCAGGGCTAAAAGGTAAAACTACTTCCTATTTAATGAAAGGTAAGTTACACAAAAAATGCCAACTGTCATGAGATAAAGGACAAATCATGAGTCAGTGTGGGAAATTTGTTTTCGGGACTTCTTGAATTAGGGGGTTTCTTACAAAGTCTAGTGCTAAAGTTTAAAATGATGAGTGAAACTTGCAGCTTTTTCTTCAAGGTTATTTATTGTTCCTTATCTTGGAATTTGCACGCTGCCTAAAACTCAGGCTTTGCACACTGGAAAACAGGGATGGCAACTGCTCCAAAAGGACCATGAGGTGAAAATCCAAGGCTTTTTAAGAACATTTGAGCCAATTAACTCTTAATACGTACTATATTTACAATTTTATGCTAATAACTACAACCTATTCTAGACACGCAATTTTTACCTCAAATCCATCTACCAATGTCTCAGTGCCACCTCCACAGCAGAAGATGGAGGAGAAGAAGGAGAAGATGAGACACCGCCCAAAATCCTCCATCTTGCTTTCATCTACTTCTATTCTAAAACCCCAAAACTACAAAGTTTCACCTTGTGACAAACTAATCTACTATTTATTTCAAATCTTTGTTGCTTTTAATTCACCTATAAGTGTTGGAAGCTTTTCCCATGGACTAAGGTCAAAGGCAATGCCTTCCTGGGGTCCCAGCCGGGGTCTAGGGCAGCTCAAGGAATTTTTCACGTGCCCTGGACTCCAACAAGTCAGCAAAATCATTCCAGAGCTTTATCAAGGAACTTATCTTTTCTTTCAGGTTGTTTTCTTTTGTGTGACATTTGTCTGACATTGCCTGAAATGATTTCCTTACACCATGGGAGTTTGGCTGGGAGACCTTAC
Source organism: Cettia cetti (assembly GCA_013401135.1). Classification (NCBI taxonomy): domain Eukaryota; kingdom Metazoa; phylum Chordata; class Aves; order Passeriformes; family Sylviidae; genus Cettia; species Cettia cetti. The sequence continues at coordinate 3,739 of VZUI01084078.1, read as the reverse complement.
AATATTACTGACAGTGGATTAATCACATCTGCAAACTTCATATAAAGAAGCAATTGATCATCCTACACTCTGGGAAAGGAGAAGAAAAGGAATAAAGATGGGAGAAGGGAAGAAAGGGAATAAAGGAGGAAAGGAGGAAGATTTGTTCCTTATTTATGTATCTTCAACTCTGTAGGATGGGCATCCATGAAAAGATCCTCACTGAGGATTTGTTACGGCCTTTGTTGAAAGTGGAAATACTTAGTAGCAGAGACAGTACATGGGGAACAGTATCAACATGAAAAAAAACTCCTGATATATATGAAATATATATATATACACTACTCTACATGAAATATCTATCTACATATCCTACAATGTCCCTATCTGATTTTTAAATGGATCACACATCATTCCTGTTCTTACCAAACAATCTTAGCAGATCCTTAGTAGCAGTAAAGGAACAGATACTGTGAAACGGATCTTACATGTTGCTGAAAGAGAAGTCAATATTAAAAAAAAAAAAAAGGATTAAAAACAAAAAACAAAGAAATGTATGTTGATAGAACTGAAGGTTGCTCTGTTGGTTTCTCCCTCGGCTCCAGCACTCAGTCCAGTGTCCCAGGGTTGTAGTTTTAACTTCTCTTGATAGTTCCCCCCATCTAAAAGCATTGCTGGGGAAGTTTGAGGCCTGTTGAACAAAATCCTGCCATGTGGATTACCTCTTTGGAAGAATTTAGTGAGGGAGGAGGTTTCACTCAAAAGACACTGTGGCTGCCTCTACTCAGCGTGGTGGCACACAAAGTGCAGGAAAGAGCCTCCCCAGAGCACTCCAGTGTCCCCTGGTGCTCTGCACAGCTCATGCATCCAAGCAGTCATGGTCACAGCCAGGTGGAAAAGCTGAGCTAGGAGGTTCTCACAGAAGGACCTGTCCGTAAGGACATTTCTAGACTGGCAATGAAGTCTCTGTGCACTCAGGAAGCGCCAGGACTTTGATAAACAAGGGTTATGAGGTGCAGATGAAAAGAAAGAGAGCAGGTAGGGAAGACTCAGAAAAGTCAGTATTTCTTTTACTGCAAATCTAGTAGTGGCAACCACAGCTCACTTGGACACAGCTTCTTGCCCTTTGTCCTGGGGTGTCAGACCAGATCCCTGCTGTACTCTAAAGAAACCCACTTCCCAGAGAAGTGGCTGTTCCTGAAGCACAGGAGCTCCTGAACCACAGCTGCTCCTGAACAGCAGCACCATCCTGCTGTTCCTCTGCCTGCTCTGTGTTGCATCAGAGTTGATTTGGCTTTCAGCTCAGACAGACTACACACATGCTTTTCCCTCTAAGGCTCTGTACAGTTGCTCACCCTAAGTCAGCATGACTGTGGGCCCAAGTCATTAACAACCTATGCAAGCTATACATTTTTTTAAAGAAAACCAGGTTAGAAAACCTCCAAGGCCTAGGAAAGATAATTTTTTAGTAGCTTTTCCCATTGTACTAGCTTGTCAGTGTTGGAGCACTTCCACTCTGTGTCCTCATTCCATTCACAGTCCGAAGTTTCACTTTCATTTCTCTTGGGCACTTAAGTTTCAGTTCTATTTCGGCACTGCCCTCTCCCTTTCTGACACCTCCCTCAGCTACTGAATTACTTGTAAGCCCACTTGGAGTATCTTTATCTTCTTTTTGTTTTCTCATAACATCAATTTTCCTTTTTTTTTTTTCTTTCTTTCCTGACTTCACATCTTTCTCAACTGTTTTCCTCAAGTATCATAGTTTGGGCCATTAAGAAGGGAAAATTAAGAAGGGCTGAGTTAATTAGGTTCTTAAGCTTATTTGTGAAACGAAACTAAGAATCAGCTTGAGAACTGTCACAAATAGGGATGGGCTTCAAGTGTTTTCTGGATGAGGAGGGTGTACATTTAACCACTACCCTCATGAATTTGTGATTTACCTTACCTATGAGGATTTTTTGAATGGACCAGCATACCTTCTCTTTCTATCATCCCCTTCCGCTCATTCCCACAAAAATAAATTCCTTTTTCACTCCCCATGGTGTTATCTGTTTGGAACTATGTCACGTTTTATTTTAATCACAGATTGTTAAAGTAGGAAATGCTACTTCTAACATTTGGATCATTGTAATTCTGATCTGGCAAATTCTATTCAGACTCAATATCTATTCAAATTACTAAGCAGGAACCTCGAGCCTTAGAATTTCTGTGCTTCCGCAATTCCAGCTTGGCACAACCCCCAAGACAGTCACAGTAATTTTTCTTTGAGAAAAAATATAACAATAATATGATAAGATTTGCTGTCATTCTAGAATCACCACTCCATAATGACAACATAAGAAAATATTCTACTGTGGCATTATGATAGCTGCTTTGACTGATGACTGCAGGGATCTGGAGTGATTCACAGGTTCAGCCCAGCCATAACCAGCAAACAGAAACAAATCAAAGAGGATAAAACAAGTTTATGAGACTTCATGACACTTTTCTGCACCTCCCTAGTCGTGGGACTAGCAAAGAACTGTTGGCAGTCTGGGATGGAAGGGTAAGGTCTGACCCACTTCTCATTCCCCACTCCACTCCTGAAGATTCGGTGAGGACAGTGCTCCTGTGACACCAATGAATTAGGAGAGCTGTGCTGAGTCAGGGTCAAGTCCATTTGTGTCACTAGAAGAGGACTGAGCAGCCAGTAGGAACTTATAAACCCAACACAAGCTACCTTCAAGTAAGCAGTTTGATTTTTAAAAATAAAATACATCTTTGCTGTACATACATAAAAATGCAGGAAGTGGTATAGTCTGTAAGCACCGCTCAGGACTGCTCTGTGGCAAACGAGTGATGCATAAAAGACTATTATAATCTGCAAGACGGTTTCTTAGTTGTTTGATAAAGCTCTTCATCGTAACACCATCGGCTTCTGGACAAACAAATAAGGAGCAGTCAGCTCTAGCAGTTTATACTTTGTGGCTGAAAGAAGTTCAGGGATGCTGCTCTGCATAATTGTAATTAAAATTAATTTTATTCTTCACTGTGCTGTTAAGTGAACCTTGCTTCTCCTTTTAAATACACTTCCTTAATGTAACTAGGATAATCAAAGTGAGGAGCATTGCAACTTTCTGACTACTCAGAGCACTGCCTAATCTTGTAATTGTAGGCTCTTCATCATGGAACACAAGAGTTGAGAACACAATTGGGGGAATGAGAGCGCAGCAAGCCTGCTATTTCCTGAGTGAGTATCCTTAAGCGTTTTTGCTGTACGATATTTTTTCTGCAATTTTTCTTTTATTTCTCTGTTTAAAAAAAAAACCAAAAACACCTGGGTGGAAAGCCACGATACTGTAGCCACAGTAATTTTTAAAAAGGAGACATCTTACAATAGCAGAAGTTTCAACTGCATCAGAATTTAGAAAACAGAACATAAAAATTAGAAAGGCCTGCAGCAGCCATGTTTCCACACTCAGCATTGTTCCAACACCGGCACGGCACGGCTCCGGGCCCGCTCCCGCCGGCTTTGGGCAAACCCACGTGGCTCCGCACATCAGAGCCACCAGCCAACGCACGGCCTCATCTCAGGGAAACCCTGTATCCAGGAGACAGGGAGGCTCGCTCGGACTGGTCCCAGGCGAACTACTGACCGGTTCCCATCGGCGTGACCAATGGAACTCACCGGGCCAAGGCGAAGCCCCAGCCCGTTCCCGAAGCGGGCGCCGGTCCCCGCGCGGCGCGCTGGGCGGGCCGGGGGGGCGGCGGGGCCGCGGCG
>VZUI01084061.1:10000-122344 GCA_013401135.1 Cettia cetti | reverse complement strand
AAAAAAAAAAAAAAAAAAAAAAAAAAAGAAGAAAGAAAAAGCAAAACCCTCCAAACGCCACATCTGAAAAAAACTGAATGTCTCAGAGCTATTGATAACCAACAGAAATTTGTGACAAACATGTACAGGAAAGCTCTTGTTGAAATCAGCCCTTGTAGTCCTCAGGGCTGTTACTTGTTAAACAGCCACATAAAATCTTTTGGACTGGGGACCCTGCCCCAAGTTTTTGTTTTGCTTCAGTGCTTGTTCCAACAGGTTTTCAGTATTTCCCTTACTGACTCATAAGTGTAAGTTTCCATTTGGTTTCCATTTACTCAGCATTACCTGATCCATTATCACTGCCCCATAATTTAGAGAGGTATTCAATAAGTCCTTGCCCATTGTGCAAGTATTTTTAGCCCATCTTAATTTTTTTCTATTAAATAATCATTGCAAAAAATTAACTGAGCTCCTTCAAATGGTACCAAAACTTCCTTAAACTCATGACAGATTTGAATGTGTTTAATATATACCTAAACTTTTATTTGTAATAATCAGATTTCAGCTTTTTGTTATCTTGTGTCTTTTCTGCCTAGGGCAACAGAGAAAGAAAAAAAATCCTTAAAAACAACACACCACCTAAACCCAAACCACAGACAGATCTATTATAGATATATATCTGTATCTCAAAATCTGTGTATCATTCTCCACAGTGATATTCAACAAGGTGCTTCAGAACGTATCTGTCTTAAATCACATTGATTAAAGTGGGATTAATCATATATCTAAAGCCAGACTCATCCTTAAGTATCCTGCCTTAGAGGAAAACAAAGATGGGTATTTCACTGACCACTGGTTTTCTCACCTCCTCATCTAGAGACAGATACAAGAGGCTGTATTAGGCACCATTGGTGCAGGCTCTTAAGCCTTTGCAGGTGGTTGTGATCCCTGTGACGGAAAAATCTAATTTTTCTTCACTGTTGTAAAGAGGGTTGAGAAAGGATATAGCACCACAGAGATTAGGCAAGAGCCCTAAAAGGCTCCAAGGGCAGTCTGTAGCAGTGATGAGCTGAACAGCAGGTAACTGGGGACCCCTGCTCCCCTTTTTCTTTTTCTCATACAACATACAATGATATTTCATACCAAGCTGAACAAATAAACACAAAAACTACCATATATTGATAGGATTATAATCAGAACATATCAGGAAGCTGCATCATAAGTCCAGAATAAGTAATTGACAATATTTACCATTGGGAGCTACGATTCTCTTGGCATCCAGAGTCAAATTATATGTGTATTAATCCCCCAATCACAAATCGACTCTCTGAACAATATAATCCAAGTGATTAGAGAAAGTAGAGATTCATCCAAAATAACCACAAGATACCTAAAGGATTTAATTTGCTCCATCACTGTGCCACTTGCTGTTCTAATTATAATTTCATCTAGTTACCTGTAATTTTCTTTTAGTGCCAAAAAAATTGTACATTTTGTTTTCTTAACATTTAGTAGGAGTCTGCTATTAAGCAGTCATTTTTCAACATTTAGAAAATTGTTCCAGGGATTTAGTACACATTTTATTAATGGACCATCCATGACAGCATTATCTGCAGAAAAGAGTCAGTAATTGATTAATAAAATATTAAATAATTTTAGTGTTAATAGGGGCCCCCTGAGAAGCTTCATCATCATCAGTCAACAGGCCAAATTCACAGACTCAATTAAGCACTCTGATAAATTAGAGTCACTGAGACTCTTCTTCAGGACCATATATTATTTTACTACCTATTTTGCATGAGGAAAGAAGGAAAAGTAAACTGAACCAGACATACACCGAGGTTTATGACTGTTAAAAAAATTTGGTTTAGCCAGGATTCAACACCTGGGATTTGTTTTCTGCAACTGCTTCTAGAAGGCACAAAAAGGACATGTTCACCTTAATATGACAAAGCAAAGGTGAGAATTTTAACCAAAAAAAGATGCCACCCATCTCTGTGGTTCTCAAGTAGAAAACAATTCAGAACTATAAGTTTGAAGGTTGAAACACATCCTCTAAACATCCCACTTTTGCCTAAAGTCTCCTACAGAAAGTCTTCTCCTTTGTTCAAGCTGGCTTTTGGAGAGAAGGATGGAGGGGCAGCAGGTGGTTCACAGGACAGCACATGCCCTCATTGTGCAGGAGCAGGTTCTGCTTCTTCTGCACAAGTGGAGTCCAGCAAGGATTTCTCTCAAGAACCCTTTCCAAGCCACCATGTTCATCCACATGCAAACCACCACCACCACCTGTCATTTCACACCCCCAGTCAGCAAACCACATAGGATGGATTTCTGTTGCAATCAAGATTCAGGGCTTGGCACAAGAGAATTGACCAAAATCAACCACAGGACAAAGAGTCCAGCAGACAAAGGACAACAGTCTTGAGGCAAAAGAAGGAAGAGCTTAAAAAATGCAGCATCTTTATGAGAGGAAAAGACAAGTATTGGATCTGATCCACACACTCTGCTGTGACTCAGGTAAAAGCTTATCCAACTTTGTGTTTTCTCTGAGGGTAACCAGGAGTCTTAGGCGCCCTATATAAAACCTGCAGTGTTGTTTCCACAAAAACCTTTCAGCAATTCTCCACTTGACATCTCCCACTCTGTAACAGGGAGTGTTCTCAATGCACATGAATATACAAACAGGCGGGGAGTGTAAAAAAACCCACCAAAATAGCAAAATGATAAATTCTTTAAGGAGTGCAATGTACAGGACAGTGTGCAAGCACAGCAAACTGAAAATTAATTGCAGAAATTATTCACAGAATTGTTCCAATAGATTTAAGAAACTCACAGGATGCTTGCAATTAAAGGTACATAAAAAGGGTGAAAACGAGTAAACCAGCCACTATAAACACTCTCATCTTTATTGAAAATGTTTAAAATAGCTCTCAAACATCTCCCAAACTGTAATTCGGAGAGCTATGTATGTTTATTATTAGAAAACACACTTCTCTAATATGGAAATGAAAAACATAACCAAAAAGGATAATAGTCCATACAGAGAGGCATTGTCTTAAATTTTAAGTCTTCATGGCAGCAGCCACCTGTATATAATCATGAACCCTTCTGCCCTGAGCAGCTTTGATCCTCCCCTTTAGAAAAAAAAAAATCAAAATTTCTTCTCCAGCAAATTTGAAGTTCAGATTAAAATTCCCCCTGAAGCTGGGATGCAGGGAGCCCAACATCAGTGGGCTGTGACTGAGGGCTCCTGCTCCCTCCACAGGAAACAGTGACACCTCACACAGCTCCCAAAACCTAAATCCTACACAGGGAAAGTACACATTTTTAAAGATCTTACCTGAATACTGATTCATCTCCGAATGATGGAGGAATTTTATTGCAGCAGTTGTGAATGTAAGAACTACTGAAGACAAAACAAACATCTCTGCCTCCCTGCTGTCAGTCAGGCACACCAAAATGAGTAGCATAAACACCCCCATTATAGGAAACAAGTTTTTGTATATTTACTTTATTTTTGCATGTCGATGTTATTATTGTTACTGTCACCATGAGAAGTTAGTAATGCAATAAGAAAATCAAATCCATTACATTCAGTCACCACAGAATTGTAAAATGAATAAAATTCAACTTAAAACAATAACTCTAGGAAAAAAATTTTTCTCTCAAGATTAGCTGACAACCATCTTAATGTCTTATTAAATAAATATGGGGAAAAAGAAATGGGACTCCATCCATTTTATAAGCTACCATCTCTGTGGATCTTGGACTGCTGTTTTTAAGAAACATTGAACAGAAATGAACAACAGAAAATGCTTTGCCAAGTTGTCAAAAACACTTATATTAAAAAGCCCTATAAAATCTAATCCTGACATCAGTAGGTTACAACTTTGCATGTCCCCAGGGCACTAAAATAATACTCTTTAGAACAGCAGGTGGACTATTTTAGACTTCAGCTTTTTAGTTCTAACAAGGCTTTTTAATTTTTTTTTTTTCCCCTGGGAATTAAGGATGCTAATCACAATCTCCAAATGTGCATTGCTGGGTTGTAAAAATATTAGACCACAAACTGACATGGCAGTGATGTATTATGCTGCTGTGAAGGAGTCCTAAATAGGAGAAAAACTCAAGATTCCAGGCTTGCCATCACAAAGGTCAACATAATTGGCCACATACAGCAAAATCAACCCCCATGTCTTCCCCTAGCCAAGGCGACTGCTGAGGAAGCCCTGTCTTCCTACTGGGATAAATGAAGTCTAAAGCAGGAGGAGCTGGAGGTTTGGAAATTTTGAAAGTAAATTGTAAGGAACCCTAAAGATAACATTAAAATTTATCCTTTAAAGATATTTTTGCGATGAGTTAATGGCATTTGGTCTTAATTTTTAAGTGTTAATTATTTCAAATGTTGGATGCTATTTTTCAGCACTGATGTCTAAAAATTGTAATGCGTAAATGAATAAACTATTTAATAATATTACTGTATGTTTCAGTAAATACTTATTTGCCTCTTTAAATATATTCTTTCCCTTTTAATAATATAGAGATCAAAGGTGTTTAAATAATCCTAATCTATCCTCCTAGACATTAGCTCTTGTGTTGATTCCATGGAGCTTGAGTGGGGTGCTGCCTATGCTGTGGATAACTTCTTCCACAAGAAAGAAACTTATCCCATCCAGATCTCAGTTAAATTTATCCCTGTTAAATTTAAGATTCTGTGTCATCCCCTCCTTATTCAAGGTCTTCAGGAGAAATCAGCTTTATTTTGATGATGAGAATTTTTGTGGCAAGGACCATAATGTTGTCACCTGTCATTCCAAGAAAATAGACCTCATGATCCAATGATCCTTACAATTCTGTACCACTTAAATTCTTAATTATTCTTTCCAATGTAACTAGCTATACAGGTTAGTAGAAAAAGGTTTTAGATGCCATTTATAGATTTATGTATATATAAAACAAAAGTAAATATAAGCCACCTGAGTAGCAAAAAAATGCCTTTCTTGTCAGACTGATTTCAGGAAAATCAAAACTTTAATTAAATATCAGAGAACATAAAGCAAAACATTAAAGGCATCAAGGAGAGAAAGTAAAATCTGAAAAATGAGAGCAGAAAAATGAATGAGACTAAAGGGACTTAAATTTTTCTGAGCAATTTCATTAGGTGGCTCAAAACTTGTTCAAATGAAAAATATACTCAAATTACAGTAATCTTAAAAAAACACAACAAAAATACCTAAACATCACACAGACAAAAATATTGAAACCTGCTATAAATTGTTTGCAAAGCTAAAAGTTTACAAGCCAAATGACACAGTTTTCTTACAGTAGAATCTTAAATTTCAGAAACTGCAGTAAGTGATTGTCACTCAATTGTACAACTGAGGCTTCCATACAGGGAAACATGGACTATCTGCCACTCTGGCTTAAATTGTCCTCAATGTGATCACTAAATCTATTTCTGATGAGATCACACAGACATTCCATCATAATTTTAAGCAAATGATTGGAGAGTCATGACAGTTTTTAAACAATAATCTTTACAGAGATGCACATTTTCACTATGCTGACAATGCCACCATTGTACAGGAACTGGGAGCATGGAGGAGCTCAAAGCACCACTAATATCAACATCCTGGTGAACTGATTCAATGGAGATAAAGAAAGGAGATAAGTAAGCAAGGAACAGTTTCAATGGAGTAAAGTAAGTAAAGGTTGAAGTAACATCAACCCTTATGGAGGTGGCATTTGCTGATTGATTTCTGAGTTAAACTGAATTATATAAAGATGGATTAGACCAACAGATTGTTTGCTAGAGCAAAATGAACCAGAATGTTAATAGAGGGTATTTACTTGCATAGACATACATACATCTGTATATACCCATCCTAATGCAAACCACATCTTTGATTAATACAGCAATCAGCCTTCTGAGAACTACTGTCAACCAACAGAGCCCATTGCTGCACGACTATGTTGTACAACACCCCCAGCTAGCTGCTTGTGTTCATGTATAAAACAAATATACTAAAAGTGTATAAACCACATGACAGCTTATTTTCTAATACACAACTGCACTAATAAAGAGATGAATTTTGATTATAAATTAATATGCTCATGGTCCTTTCAGACCTCCCTTGTTTGGTATCCTAAGCACTGGACATGCATTGGAAGCTTGGTGGGATCAGACATAGCATGATTGAGCAGGTTCTCTCCAGTCCTTCAAGAACCCTTTCTGCAGAATTCCCAGAAGTGTTTTGCTGCAGCTCTGGGACAAGTGGTGGTCAGCTACAAACTGTCTCCAGCTGCAGGCTGGGCAGGATGGATAGGGAGCAAAGTCACACACACAGAATATAAACCAATAGGGAATTCAGCTGCTGGGTGGCATTTAATGAATTTCTTTCTCACTACACTTTAGATTTGTTACACCACAATTAAGGTAAGCATTTGGGTATAAGGAGTTTGTGTTCTCTTGCTGTTGTAGTTTAACCCCCCACAGTAGCTGAGCACCACACAAACACCCATTCCCCTTCTCCTAGTGGAATAGGAGAGAATTGGAAATGAGAAAACTTGTGAGTTGAGATAAGAGCAGTTTAATAAGTTTTAAAAAAATCATCACCATCATAGTTTATTAATAATAACAATGAAAATGGTGGGGAACAAAGAGAAAGAAAAATAAACCCCCAAAACCCCAAGTGATGAAAAGAGAAACAATTGGTCACCACCACTCAATCGATGCCCAGCTTGTGGAGCAGCAGCCCCCCTGCCAACCTCCCCCAGCTCTACTGCTGAGCATGATGCCACATGGGCTGGGGTATCCCTTGGGTCAGTTGGCATCAGCTGTCCTGGCTGTGCTGCCTCCCAAACCCTCGTGCATCCCAAGGCTGCTCACCAGTGGGATGGGGTGAGGAGCAGGAAAAGCCTTGGCTCTGTGCACACCCTGCTCAGCCACAACTAAAACACTCCTCTGTCATCAACACTGCTTCCAGCACCATCCAAAGCTCAACCACACACCAGGCACTGTGAAGAAAATTAAATCCATCCCAGCCAAAACCATCACACCTGCCTGGTGCAGTCTCCAAGTTAGAAATCACAGTTACAAGTTTCAAGTTAAAAAGCCCATAGGATCAAATGTTCACTAATCCTTGAGAACTACATCTCGATATTTTTCTGTGGATTACTCAGGAGTCCACAGAGACTAATGGGAATGGAAGAGGGAAACAGGCAGTAACAAAACCCATAAAAAGCATAAAACACCTTTGACATAAACTCTTACAAAAGACTAAACAAAGACTAAAAATGTTGACTATCAAACACAACCTTGCTGATGAAAAAGAACATTCCACAACTTCTTTAGAATAGCGGCCGGATTTATAACTTATAAATGATGCATTTGAGGCAAACCAGTCAAGATTAGTCTTGGATTTTCTTCTAAGTTATCCTAGGTCACATAAACAGATTTTGTTTAACCTAGACTAAGATTCTTGCTGCCCCTAGATTGTCTCAATAGGAAGAAGAGATCCAGCTTTACTGTGAATATTTGAGAAACAAATTTCTTCTCAATAGCGCCATAGCTCAATAAATGAATCCTCCGACAAAGACAAAATTTGCTTTGATTGTGTATAGGCAAACTCAAAAATAAAGACTAATCCTACTAAACATACAGGTTCAATTTGGAGATTAATCTTTGGCAGGTATCAGAGACTTTTTAAAAAAGCCCCAAAACTAAAAATCCAGTTGTACTGCTAATATTGTCACCTTGCATGGGCCACCAGATCCCAGATTCATCAGGACAACAGAACCTCTTCAAGTCTCTGACATCCCATGCCTTTGAAATCAAATGCTGATTCTCTGCTTTGAGCTTGGTAAAGCAGCAGTGGTGAAAATAACCATCCCAAAAGGGAAAAATCAATGAATGATGTCTCCAGAAGATGAAGGGTGAAGGAACTTGTGCCACTGGATCTGAAGTGCTGTCAATGGTAACTACAACTATGAATATCAGTAGCAAAACTCTAACTCGGCTCTGCCTTAGGCAGATAGATGAGGAATGAGAAAACATTCGAAGGAGCTTATTTTCTCCCACAGCATATTCAAACAGCAGCACAAAAAAAGATCTCTGACAAAGTCTTGCATTAATTATGAGTAAGATTGGGGACTCGGTGTAAGAACACAGCGAATTCCCCAGCCTTGATGGGGCAATGCAGCTGCCAGTGGGTAAAAGCAGTGAGATATAAAATGCCATTTAAACAGGCAATGAGGGGCTTTTGGGATGTTGCTACAGGCTGGCTTTAACCACAGCCATCCTGTTGGCATAAAAGCCCTGGACCAGCCATGCAGATGACAAGTCCCTTTCTGAACACCTTTGGAGAGTCATCTGTTTGTAAAAGCCTCCTATGTCAAAGAGGTTGAAGGAAACACGTGGCTCATGAAAAGTAGGGAGGGAGAGGAAACAAGGAAAGCAATAGAATAAAACCAAGATCCCCACTCATCTGACATGCTAAAGAAATAATGTCTTTTCTAGATTACGTGCAGACTTGTTTCCATTTTCGTACTCGTTACCGGGGTTTTTTTGGAAGCTACAGAAAATGAGAATAAGAGACAAAAAAGTACTTCGCCCTGCAGGAATACAAAAATTGTAAAAGCACAGGCAGCACTACAGAGGAGCAGTGCCATTCACTCACAAAGAATTTTGTGCATGTAGATGGCTGATTAATTGCTGGCCTGCCTAGACGAAGCTGCAACGAGCCAGATACTGTCAGCATGCCATCTGTTACCATGGAAATGCACAATGTTCCTGTTTCTGACAAACCCTTGAATGCTGGATAGATTGTGCCATATGTAAATAAGGCAAATTAGTTTTCCTATATCTTCCAGACAAGGTTAGACTAAAAGAAAAGATATCTGTTTATATACTGTAACTGCCAAGATGCGAACTAGGCAAAGCTTCCTTCTTTTTTTTCATAAAAATCTCATTCAATTTGTTGTTAGAACTGAAACAGTGTGGACTAGCGCTAAGCAGCATAAAATTAATTCCCAACCAGCAATGTTTACAAAAGCAGTACTTAAAAATATGCATATTCTATATGCATACTACATTCACTATAGCTGTTGGGATTTTATTTTCAATCTTTTTCATTTCTTCCCAATTGAGAAAATGTTATTAAAACAATATATAGAAATAAACGGGGAAGTTTCTCATTCATACAGTGGTATTTCATGTAGTCTGGAGCATTTAAGCTGGATTTTTTTTTTTTAGAGTTCTATAGACTTTTAAACATGGAAAAAATTATTTACTCAAATAATAGTAGCTCATTGATTGCTGAGGCACATCAGCTTAGCTTCACTAAAGTCAAAGAACTGGAGTAGTTTGCACATGCTCAAAGTCTAATGATGAGAGTTTTACAAACTAAAGCTTAACCAGCTACTCCAAAAAATTTCATTACCATATCCTAAAAATTAAAAGATTCAGAACTTAAGTCTTTGATTAAAGTTTAGATTTTACAACTGTACATTAAACTAAAACACCCAAACAGTTCAAAACCAGCAAGAAGTGTGTTCAGCACACTCACTGGGAGCACAACACACCGTTTAGGGTGGCTATGAGTGTTAGGACATCCTGTTGCCTGTACAGAACACGAACACTCTGCAGAACACCCCTGACTCACTGTGGCTTTAGACTGAGACACATCTACTCCCAGAAGTGCAAGGCTGGTATAACTACAATCTTCTGCTGTACAAGGCTTGGGGAATTCAATTAAATTAATACCAAATTCATACCAGGCATTCTCCTTCTTGCCAGTTAGCTGTGTAAAGTGAGTTGATAAAAAGGACCATGTCCTCAACATTCCCCCAAGGATAAATATCCCTGGGATAGATTTGAGCCCTTCTGAACGATTAAACAAATGCAAGTCAAAATTGTTTTAAGACAGTGGACAGGCATGCAGTGGTTGTACGACTGGAGCAGCACTATGGTGTGCCTTAAAGCACTTCTATTTTATGGATTATTGTTACTCAGATTTTCTGTATTCACTATACATCTTTATAGGGTAATATGACATACTGATGTACTGCAGATAGAACTGTCTAAATTAGAGTACAGAAATGACATAGGTCTCACAATTCTTAACTTGCTGCATTGTAAACACAGGCTTTTGGGGTTCTTCACCCTCTTGCCAAATTCCTTGCATGGCTTTCAGCATGGAGACTGATAAATGGTATAACAATTGTTGAGCAAAAAGAACAGGCAGCTGTATATCAATATTTCCCTGATGTGAAAATTAACCAGTATCTCCAGTAACAATAAGGTTATCATGTTCATGTTAAACCTATTGTGCATTTTAATATATTCTTTACACAATCCTTTTGTTGTTGTGCAACTTTGAACTGCTATGAAATATTACTTCTAAAAACTGAGCAACCACCTATCAATCTCCAATATGAATTTTCTCAGAATATAATAATCAAATTTGAACAAACACACTTTATTCCACACAGTGCCAAGAACCTGAGTCTCTCAGAGTCCAGAACTTCACCAGACCAAAACTTGTTGAACCAAAATATGGCCTAAATATATTAAAAGCGTAATAAAACACACTCTAGAAGTTAACAAGCCCCATTTTTGCAGAAAAAAACCTAAGATTCATCACTCTCCTCAATAGCATTTGTGGGATTTGTGCCAATTGATTCTCTGACATCGGCTCCTTCCCACAGCAGCATCAATGCCTTGGAATTCTGCCCTTCTCTTCCTCCCTGGGTGTTTTGAATGGAACAACATATAGGGGACGTGATGCTCATCAATTTAAGTCATGTGCCTGCCCAAGTACAAGAATGAAATTCAGAATTTGAAGAAAGGAGGATTGATAGGGAGTATGAGCATGTAGAATCATTTTGGGGGAAAAAATGTTACAGGTAAGTAATATTATTCCTTCTTTGAATGGCTTCTAAGCAATCCTACTTACAAAACAGTGTGAAAGCATTCCATGGTAGTTTCTCATCTAAGGAAACTGACAATGGCACACTATTGAATTGGCAGGCAGAGCTCTGGTTGGCCAAATTGAGCAGCAGAATGAGGTACTATGTGCTAGTGTTTTATCCATGTGAAAGCAACGTTCAAATACTGGAGAAAATTCAATAAGAACAAATCTGGATCACACCATGTAAGTCACCTTTGCCCTGTGATATATGATTTGATGCTGAAACAGAAGAGAAATATTAATTTACTTTTTTTACATAGTCCAACCAACTTTGCTATAATCTAATTATTTGCAAAACACATAAGAAAACTGACTTTCAAAAATCTGATCTTATTTACTTAATTTTGTAAGATTTTTCAATACTTGTCCCATGAAAATTTACTTTGTTTAATATGAATGAAGACTAGAAATCACAGAACACTGATTTATATAAAAGTCAGATATAGACTTATACAATTATTTAGCATTTAGCTTTTGGAAATTCATCAAGCATAGACTGCCAGAATTTATCTTGATATGTTCAATTTCTCCTGAATTAACAAATTTTTCTGATAGATTTTATCAGAGTAATTAAGTAAAGGGACTGGATGAAGATCTGATATTTCTGCTAAGCCAGCAATGGACAGTCAGGCTGGGAGAATATAATCAGCATATCCCTGGTCAGCCAAGTCTCTCTCATCCTCCTGACAATCAGCAGATCCTCCTTTATCAGTCCTTTCCACAGGAGCACACTTAAAACCAAATTCAGGGAATGAACCTTGTTTCCCATCAACATCCCTGGGTGCAGGAGGTTTGGATCTCACTCTGGCTGAAGAGGAGGTCCTAATAAGATGAGCACATTAAATTATCAAATTTCAGTGAGAGTAAATAAGGTCATGAAACATCAGAAGTCAATTTTCTCTTTTGTGACTATAATATTTTAGGTTTCCTGTAATACTGTCTGCTGGAATATAGATAAATTCGTGTCAATAGAGCTCTGGGATATTCCCTGCATATGAAGGATCTGACTCATCTTAAGCTGTTTGATTTGCAGCACTTTCTTTCTGACATTTGCTAATTACTATCTAGGGACAAACCGCACTTTTCACATCCAGATTTTACAGCCTAACATGCAAGTATGAAGTGCCACCTTCTCTGACAAAACTACATAAAACTCAAGAAGATATAAAATGAGATAAGGTCTCTGAAATGCTCTCAGAGATTGTTCTATTGGATGCACCAGAAAAATGCTTTGGAAGAGACTTAGGAACGCTTTGGAAGAGATTTAGATTTGTCTCTGTTCAACTGACACTCTGCTGATCCCAGAGTGCCAGTGAAGAGGAGAAAACTTGCTCCAAAGCCCAGCACGCTGCAAGGCCACAGCTTTGTCCCCTGACATCATCTTTATCCCAGCTGTTTGGCAGCTTCCTCCACCAGCAGCCTTTGTGGGGTTCACATGCCCGTCTCCTCCATCTCCAGAGAGATAATCTCTGCCCAGAGAAGAGGCTGGTGAGACAGTCAGTGGCATTGCAAGGGAATCCAAGAAGGATTAGGATGTCAGGTGGACTGGGACAAAATTTAAACATGGCTTTTGCATATTGTGATAAAGCATAAGAGAAAGAATTTTGATTTCAAGATATCGCTTCATTTTTTTAATGTCTCAATAGTGATCCCATACACAATGCTGACAAACTAAGATTATTTTTATAGTTTTGCTACAGAGAGAACCAAGGGGACACAAGGCAAATTTTACTGCCCAAAGATAAGATAAATCAATGAAGTATTTCTTTTCAAGGACTCTGGTTTTCCACAGCTGTTTACTCCAGGATCCATTTTCTCTTTAATTTATCTTATTTCTCAGTCATTGGTTACCCTTGTGATTATGGGTTAAGGATTTCTCTTTGGAGACTTCAATGCATCTACTTTATCTTCTAATTCTTTGCTAGGGATAAGTTCAGTTCACCATTTTGAATATTCCCATATTTATTCCCAAGTCTTTGTCCTCTTCCTGATGATTTGTAAAAATTCATGAATGTAGTTTAGCAGATTTTTTGTGCTAGATGAAGACAACTAAAATGAATATTCTATATTCACACACACAAACATATCTATTGTTGTGTATGCACTGCTCTCTGGAAAGGACAGTGATGAGAGAGAACATGGCAAACTGCTTGGATAGATCTGCATGGCCATAACATCCACCCAACAGAGTTAAGATTGCTCCATCATTCTTTAATGTAATCAGCTAAATTCCAGGGGAAGCAGGATGAGGATCTGGGAAAAAGCTCATGTGAGGAATCACCCGCTGGGCTGTAAGGATATGTACCTCTGCCTCACATTTAACAATGCCTTTAGTCCTGGATCTGTTGTGTGATGGTACCTAAAACATAAAATCTAAAATCCTAAAACAGCTTAAATAGAATCTAAATGCTGATCTGTGGCAAGCCATCATTGTTATTATAATGTTAATAGAGCAATGTCAATTCACGTGCAAAGAGGATTTAACACTTTAACTTACCAAGGGCAGTTATAACAAAAACATCCAACACCCCTCAAATTTTGTGAATTATTTTCAGTCACAGGTTAACCACCTTAATAGAACTTTACAATTCTTAAATGCATTGCTCTGTCTGCATCATTCCCCGCTGAACTGTCACAAGACTCCATACAGAAGCTCCCGCAAGAACATACTCCAAGTTACTTTTTATTTTTTTGGTATTTGGTTAAAGTATTCACGCTTTCTAGTAAGAAAAGCATCTGACAGTACCTGTAAACACTACTATTAACCAAACAGCTGTAAATATCCCTAAATGCCACAAAATATAGCTGCTGCTGTTTCTATTTATTCAGGAAGTTTTCATTTTGAGTCTCAGAAATAAATGTGCTCAATCACTACTATGAGTCCAACAGAGAGAGGAAAAAAAAAAAGGCAAGAAAATGCCAAGGCACAGGTTACCCTTTGTGTCTTCCTGTGTGGAAGATTAAATAATATTACCACCAGTAACAGAGTGACTCGTAACTTTGTCTCAATTTATTTTGAGGTAAGATCCAAAAACACCTCCTAGAACCTAATAAAACTATTTTTAATTCATTTGAAAATGAGAAGCAGGGAAAGCTGACAAAGTTTAAGGGAACTGAGCAGCCATCTCCTTAAGAAGCACCTTTAGCTATAAGACAGCAGCACTTTAGCATTGCCAGCATTACCTATCTGGCGTTCTTAATAATGTTCATAGAGAGCCCTGACATGTCAAGATATAGAGCTGATTATTTTATTCACCTGATCAGTCACAAAAACCAATATTGATTACAGAATAAGCTTTGCATCCTGATTCCCAGTTTTATCCCAACTCTGACCTCCAGGACGATTTTGACAAATTCCCTCTGTTCTCTCTCTTATTCAAGTGCCTACTGAGAGTAGAAATTCTTTGAGGGTGTTTATACCAAGAGTAGCCTAATTGGGTGTCAACCACAGTTCAGACATCAGCATTTCTGTAATAAGAACTGCTTCTGCAGGTCTTTCTGGACTTTTAACCCTCCCAGCACTCCTCTGTAGCTTGCAAGTGTAACTGAAGCTCTGCTCTGATTTGGTGGCTTTCTACCCCTGCCCACACCTCTTATCTTCCCAAAACTTCTTATTTTGCTGCTATCAAGCCTGAACTCTAATCCATAGGCAGGGAGATTTAAGGTTGGAAGGGAATCATTTACCCAAACTGATAAGCTGGGTTAACCACTGGGTTTTACCACCAGGCAGAAACTCTCAGGATTACTCACTGCTGGTTGCAGTGAATAGGGAGAGCACAGGCCTTCCAGTTAACCTCAGAACTTAAAAGAGATATACTTGTGTGTTCGTTCCCTTCTACTTCACTTTTTGGTATAATAGCATTGGATAAGAAATAATAACTAGAACCTGAAGTATACATAAAAGTTACAAGAATTAAAACCAATTCACTCTGAAAATACAAAAGTAACAACAACAAAAAAAGCAGCAACAGATAAGTCAAAACAAGATTCACCAAATAAGGATTTTTTTTTTTTTCTAAATTTCAGGTTTCCTTAAAGCCTTTATACAGTCCCATCACACCTGCCCACCATGGCAATAGCACTGCCTACATCTTGAAATTATCATGTCACACAGGAAATATGCACCTAAAATGCCCAAATGATAAATCCTCCAGTCCATGAAGCTAAGAATTAAGGGTAAAACATTAAAATTTCTAGGCAATATTAACCCAAATATATCTTTTTAACTTTCCCTAATACCATAACACTCAGGAAAAAGAAACAATAAATCTTGCAAGTTTTTCAGTCTCCTTAAATTTGTTGTGAGTTTGATGTATCTAGCTTAGTAACTGCGTTTTCTAATGTATGTTAACTGATAACCATTTTTGTTATCAGCTTAATGCTGGAAAATTGACTTTGACATCTATTAGGCAGCTATATCTTCAGCTCAGATGAATAATTGATTGCATGATCAATTATTGGAAAGCAAAATCCGTGGTGGTTTTCTGGTTAGACAGCATGAAAATTAGTTCTATTACTGCTACCTCTTATAGCCTGTAGAATGATATCTAGAACATTTCAATAGAAGATTTTGTACCATATCTGGTTTATTTATCCTACCAGTATTTTACACAGAATTCAGAGACCTGGGTAAAGGCTGGGTCTATTAGGAAAATATGTGCATAAAGAGAATTATCCTTAAGGGTCTGACCCATCTTCCTGGAAAAATTCTAATCCTCAAAAGCCTAAGTTCCTACAGAAGAACAGATCTCTACCTGGGATCAAAGATCACATTTGGGTTCAGTAAAATTCTCAGGGAAACGTTTATGGCCATGCCACACTGGTGTTTCCCACAGGAGCTGACATTGGAGCAGTGAACTCGCCCTACGACTATAGCTGAGATGAACAAAACCCCGGCACCTGTGTCCAAACACACAGACCCAGAGTAGCTGGAATTACAAACTCTCAAAGTGCTGGGTAGATGCTGAATTAAGCCTCAAATCATATCTGGCATAGATAAGAGAAAAAAGCTGACAGCCAACTGCCTTTCCACTAAACACAGGCCAACAAAGCACTTGAAGTGTTTGTCAGATAAAGTCATTTGTTACTAAGCAAGCAAGCAATAGTCACATGGTACTTGAGTTATGGCCAGCAACATGTTAAGACATTAATAGAGAACTAATATCTGAATAAAATATGGATAAAATATGTGGGAGGTTTATTACAAGATGAGTTCAGCTGTGTCACCATCTCACAGGTTCGTAAAGTAACACAGGAATAAAGGAAATGAAAGAGGCAACAATAATCCTGGGGGGGAAAAATAAATAAAAGGAAAGCTGAGAGGTCAGGGGATTCCAGTACATAACAAGATAAGGTAGATTAGTTATAATTTAAAAAAAAAATAATCACTAAATACTCAACCAACAGCCTTCCATGAAAAGAACATGGTTTTCTATTAGAATCTGTTTGTAGGAGAGAATAATAGTTACACATCCCCTTTTTTCAGCCAATAGACACCCAGGATAAAGTGCTGTTTAGTGTCCTGAATCAATAACCACATTAGTTATAGCCTGAGCAGAAGTGATGCAAGACTTGATGCTTTCTCAGAAATTACTGTGGATTATTAGAGGAAATCTAATAAGTATCCATACATATATATATTAACCCAAAACATTTACAAAATTCCCTCTCATCAGCTGTAGTGTGAAAGAATTTTAGCACATCCCAAGCATACTAGCTAACTAGCTTCAGCTACAATATATTATTATTGCTTTTACATATTTATTAATCCATTTAATATTGTTCACCAGATTCAAGACACATGATCTCATTGCAAGTAGCTCTTTCTGATTTCCAAAGCAGTTGGGACTGTGGGACATAACTCAGCTGCTCCACTCCAAGGAGATGGGCAGGGCCTGTGGCCACAGGATGGACATTGTGGCCAAGGTCCACCAACAAACCCTTGGCTGGGAAAAAGGAAGGATTCGGCAAAAGGCAAGCTGAACCATGCCCTTCTATACAGCTTCACTGACAAGTCCACCAGTTGCTGCAAGCAAATAGTTACATCTGGAGCAGCTAAACTCTCAAATTTCACTTTTCCTCCATGGATGTCAGCAGCCAAATACCCGTGGCTGTGTCACACACCTCGCTCCTGCCCTCTGCTGAAGGAGGGCAGCCTGGTAACTCCACCGTAACATCACCTGGCTCGTCCTCTCCTGATACTCTGGAATTTCACCTACAGCAGGCAGAAAACTCTGCTTCCTGGGCTGCCTGCAGCCTGCATTTTCCAGCTCCTAAAGACCATGTCATGGTCGCCTGCACTGAAATTGGATGTTGCTAAACAAAAGGAAATTTCATTCTGCCCCATCAGTTTGGATCACCGTTTTCTTTTTCCGGTCAGGACTTTTTCCTGTTATTGCGGTGGAGTCAACTTTCCCCTTTTGTCTCAAAATACTTCAATTCAAATTCCAAATTAGCAATCAAGTACTCTCTACAATGACCTGCACCATCTGTGGGATAAAGCAAAGTCCAAAATACAGCAGTACTCATGCTTCTGTAACCCATGAAAACCTTTGATTCTGGGGAAATCAATAGCTTACAAATTATTTATAAACTATAAAACAATTAAAATGAAGTTATATATACTTTTCTTATGTATTAATTCTAATTATTTATTTACAGAAGGAGATTTGAGTTTGGACAAAAATACCTACCGGCACTTATTTCAAGATGCTATTTAACAACAGAATAAAATTAAAATCTTTCCTTCAAAAAAGATGTTTCCTTTAAGAACACATATCCCAGGTCTACCTGGGATTTCTATTCATAAATTTGCCTCCTTAGGCCAAAGATCAAAAATTAGTGATGGTCCACAACATGCAGAGCTTTAAAAATGTCACATTCTTTCATTTTCAGCATAAGAAATGGGCAACTTGTTCAGGGCAAATACTTGTTTGAACTGAGGATTTTATTATTAATCTCTGAAGACTGCTGAATTTAGGGTCACAGTAAGGGTTGATTAGGTACAAGGTGCACAAAGCTCTCCTCTGTCAATGCTATTGAATGAAGCAAGTAATTTAGATTCAGAATTGGTCTTGGATTGAAGCTCACTCCATTACCGACCATTTTCAATTTCAGCTATACAATAAACATCAAGCTCAGCAAGGAAATTAGTACATTTGGTAATGTATTGGGAGAGATGGGTGGGTCTCTGACAAGATGACACTTATCACCAAAGCTTCAGTTAATGAAACCCTTGAGTGGTTTCTGCGTTTGACATATTTTGACATTTTTTGAAATCACATCCAGCAGGTTTTTTACCCCACAATGTTGTTCTTTATGAGTAAAAAAAAAAACCAAAAAACTATCTTTAAAATGAGTACTGCAACATTATTGGAAAAAATTAAAGAGACTGCATTGAAGGCAGTGGGGAAGAGAATCTGACTTTCTTAAAATGCAGAAAGTAGAGCAGAATGTACAGTATTTAAACCGAAGAGTTGCCAAGGCTCCCACATTTTCAGAAGACAGCTTAGATTTCAACAGGCACATTTACCTTTAGTCTGTTTGCTCAGAAAAAGCCATAAACTGCAACGGGAAGTCTGTTTTTAGTGTGACTGCAAAAAATGTTTAAAGTTAATTTGCTCACTGTTTTTTTTTTTTTTTTTAACTTATCCACACAAACATTAGCGTAAAGCACTATAGTAGATTCATCATTAACAGGATTAAAATGGTAATTTCTACTATAACCTGAACAAGCAAAAGAAGTTTTACTGGGTTACTTTCACAATAGAATTGGTTTATTTTTGTTTAGTGTTGTGTTCTTAACTTTTTTTTTCTTTGAAATAATGAGCACAAAAAAGAAGCTAACTAGTTATAAATTTTGAGCAAACTTACTGTATAAAAGACACCAAAATAAGGGAAAAAATGAAAGCAAATTAGGAGAGAGAAAGGGAGAATGAACAATTGCTGGCCTAGAAGTAGCTCTCTCGAGTTGATGACCCAAAAACACCACAATAGCTCTCAGATCACTTTAAATGCTGCTTTGTAGCAATGTGGCACCTACAATGTATGACTAGAATTAAAAAGGGTCAGAAGAGACAGAAGACTTAGAGATCACTAATTCTGAGCGGTTTGATATTTACTCTTTAGCTTTTCTGAAAGCCGAGGGAAATTATTAAGGATTCATATATTTCAATCTCACACAGCTCTATTATTGTTCATTTTTTCATTCAGAGCCAAGAGAACAATTAAAACAAAAAATACAAAGCAATTTAAACAGGGACATTCCTGAACTCTACTAGACCTACAAGGCAACACTTAGAGCTCCAGTTCCTATCCGGGTGGTCCCTCCCAAAGACTTTTTTCCAACACAAGTGGGAGGTCACCTTGAAGATTTCAGGGACAGGGATTGTATTGTACAGGATACATACTCCTGAAGAGTTGCATTGTGTTGCAATGCAATTTTTATTTAAAACCTTGCCCTCCCCATGACTCTGCTCTAAGCATTTCCCTTGCCTCCCTCAGTCAAAGTTTAAGGTGGCAGAGCAAGTACCATGTGTATTTGTGCCCTCTTGAAAACCTAAGGCAGGGAAAATAGAAGAAGATATCTTCTGAACCAAAGAAATCCTGTATCACAAAGGAGTTAATGATTATTTCTCTAGCTTTAGAGGATTTGTTTTGCTTTGTTTTGTTTAAACTGGAATCGTTTCCCACAATGCTGCGATCAAAATCTGCCATATCCTACTGCGTCTTTGGATCTTTCTGACCTTGTTTCAGCTCACTTCAAGATGAGCTCAAGCTACCCAGGCTGAAAAATATCAGTATTGTTAATATTTAAGTCTCAGTAGCACCCAGAGATGCCCTGTTCCAAACTCAGTAGTGTAATAGCCCTGATTATTCTGGGATTCCAGAAAGTTCACTTGCACATAGACCATGTGCTCTACGTGTAATATGTAAAAAGCCAGGAGGAATCCCAATGACAATTCAAGTAGTCCCAGGCCTGCATTTCAGCTTTGGAGATGTTTAGACATAGATTCTGTAATTCAGACCACTATTTTCAGGCAATAGAGGTTTGAAAGGAAAAGTTAGACATCAGATGGTTGGGCTGCTTTGACTTATCTGTGTTCAAATAACCAGAAAATAAGAATTCAGAGTTTTCTGGCTACTTGGAAAAAAAGGAACTGAATAAATTGTTCACACATCATCCTGCAGTCTCAAAGCAGGAGTGCTTGCTCCACACATTTTATTCTAGAAAGTTGTAAAACTTTGATTTAATCTTTCAAATCACCAGGAATATGATCCCAGCAAACAGAAGAGTTTAACTACTGTACCACACAGAGTGATGTGTAATTATTTTCTGACAGTATTTATCAGAAACCTGGGTAGTTTTCATACTTTTTAACTCATAGAAAACATTCAGCCTGTTCCAGTAATAAAGATACCTGTCAGTATATTACAGATAGGAACTCACATACTGAATAATCTTAACTTGTTCAGTCAAGCAAGTTTTCATAGCAGGATTTTTTTTTTTTTTTTTTTAACAGCCTCAGTTATAAAATGCTTTTTCATCCTGCTAAGACTTAATACAAACTGTAGTGACTATATTAGAAATAAGATCAAACTAAGCAGGTTAATTCCCTGGTTTCTTAGATTTTTTTTCTGCTAATACAGAGCCAAGTCACCAAATTTTGTATAGTAAGTACTCAGCCTTAAGTCAAGATCTTTCATTATCATTGTCCAAGTAACAGATGGTTTGGTTACAAAACAAGATGGTATTCAGTGGAATCAAATCACTAACAGTCTGTCACACCACCTTCTATTCTCTGTGCATTTGCAGGCACTGCACTGGCTGAGCCTACTCTCACTTTCTCCTGACTTACAAGACAACCAAAGACTCCAGATGAGGTTGCCTGGAGCTGCCAGGTGCTGGGAATACCCTGCTTCACCCCACTGCAGAAAGGGGATAATATTTAAGGTGTTTTTCTGCATTTCCTTTTACCTTTTTAAGGTCACTTCTTTGGCATATCTTCATCTGTGATGGATTTCTGACAGATTCTCTCAAGCCATGCAACCCATCTCTACACAAGGACTTCTTTTGGACTCTCTCATACCACTGGTGGCCTCTCTGCTGGAGATCTTCTTGGCCTTCCACCTCACTCAGTAACTGATTATGCATCTGGCACAGGTTTCTTCCTAATTGTCCTTCACAGCATGAACTACTGTCCTATTCTGCCTCTCTCTGCAGCCCATCTTTTCCCACTATGAAAGAGCATGCAAGTGTAGGCAGGACTAGACAATTATTTTCCTCATTCTTCTGAAAAAAAAGGGAAATTTTAATTGAAAAACTGGAAGAATAACTGATAGCTTTTAAATAGTTTTTCTAGAAACTTGATATTTTCTGCATATTTCACTTTGGTGAGAGTCCAGTTTTCTCTTTGGACTGGTCAGGGGAAATTAACCAGGTATTGTCACATACCCTTTAAAGCCTACAAAACTATCTATACTTTTCCCACTTTTTTCAACATGGCTTTTTAAAATAGATGCATAAATAAAGTTTACTATAGTACCTAATGGATTTTTTTAAGTTTAAAGCAGGTAGCCTGCTGAAGTCCCAGGCTGAGCACCTCTTTGTTCCTTTTGACCTGTCACAATGAGATTAACAAATCTGTGACCCATAAAACAAGGTTAGATGGGGGAAACCAATTGCAACCTCTTCCTTCAGCCCCCAGAGAAAACACTATGTGGAACACAGCTAAAGGTCCACTGAGCAACAAAGTGGTGAAAAAAAAGTATTACTAGATCTTGATAGTCTTTATCTTTCTTTTGCATTAGAAGCAGGTGAAGAACCAAACCCTCAGTTAAATTCAACTTTACAAAGGTATATATAAAAAATAAAACCTGTAAAAAGCATTTGGGCAAAACGTTTTGTTAACTTAGATTCAGATCACCAAGAAGAGACAATAAATAAAAGATTCCATTTATTTTTCCTTATTATTTCCCTTAAGAAATAATAGAATTAAGAACTCCCTTCCCTGTAAGAAAACCAATGGCATAAGAGGTCCAGGTAAAGTAAGGGCTGGGAATCAGCAAGAGGATATTGAGAGAATCAGGAGGAGATCAGACAGAAATTCAGGAAAACGTCCTGGAGGTGCCTCCAACCTTCCACATGACAGACACAGATGTCTGAAGTGCTGTCATTAAGCCACCGGCAATTCCCAAAACTGTGAGGATCTGACAGTGTGACCATCTTTTATAATATGTGATAATTGACAATATAACAGTTTCCTAAAGTTTTATGAACAAGCAGATGTTTTCTTGAAGGATGTGAATTTTATAACTCAAAAAAGCAATTGGGCTCATTCCAACCACCCATTGACAGAATCTATCCCTTTTCACCTGAACACCTCTTCAGTATCATTAAAAACTCTGAAACAGCAAAACCCACAGGGTAACAAAAGATGCACCACAAGGGTCTCCCAGGAATCAATATTAAAACTAAAAACCCAATTCAGGATTCCCCAGCATTCGCATGAGGTATCTATAGCATGTATAAAACTCTAAACAGTACATCTGAGCTAGCTGAAAGCAGAGAGATCTTTCATATATATATGTATTCATATTTTGTTGTTAGTGAAAAAACCAGAAAATTTTAATCTACTCTGAAACCTTGTTCTTCTCAAAAACAACTCCACAAAGAATAATGAGCAGATGACTCCTTTGAAAGACAGTGTCCTTAGTTCAACTGCATAGACTTGGTGTCTACTGAATTTCACAGTACTCAAAGGTTTACTATAAAAGCTTTTCTCAGAAATAAGTTCAAGGTTGCCTTTTTCTCCCTACTTTAAACCATTCTTCTAACTCCAACTGGTATCTCTAATATCTCTTAATGCCTCCCCTTTGACACCTCCCCAAATGCATCATTTTTCTCAATCACTCTAATGAAAGACTTTTGACACCCTCATTCTCTCTCTGTTCATGATTCTACTTTGACTATAAGTTCTTCAGGTCAGGGTCTATCTTTTTCTTCTGTATTTGTATGTTATAATAAAAAGGGTCTGGACTAATAGCTAGAGCTTCAGACACCGATATGTTAAAAATACTAATAATAATTCTTGTAAAAGGTTTCAAGTTCCTGATTATGAAGTTTTAGCTTTTAGCTATTGTGATCTTTCTGAATACCCTGACACTTCTTAACTGTCCCAAAAACATCTTTTTAGACAGACTGTGTTAGTGAACATGTTAGTGAAGCTGGGACTTGCATTTTTTCTCATGGGTTAGAAAGTGAAGATTACCTGGCTTGGTAAATTAGTGTCTATTTTATAGGTATGGTGAGACAATCAGGGTGGCAGCATTAGAGAAAATGAAGACAGGAATGCAAGCAGTCATTCTGCTGTTTAGAGGAATCAGTAACTTGTACATTTGGAATAACACACTAGATTGGGGGCTGGCGCATTCTACTATGTGTTTGAACTAGAAACAAAATGAGATGGTGATGCTATTCAAAAGCCTAAGAAAGGTTAAAAAAGTGAATTTCCATGGCCTACATGTAAAAAAAAAAAAAAATAAAGGGGATATTGTGTACAGCAAAATAGATATAAAGGCTCACTTAAATGGAAAATTGCTTTATCTGGTCAATCCCTGTCCCAAATTGAAGGCAGCCTAAAAGTAAGAAAGGAAATGTTTCAGATAGATGTAAATACTCCCTCATTGCATGATTTTCATAAATCTTTAATAAGAAAACAATTGTGTGAAATCCTTCACATAGAACCACAGCAAAGAAAGATATTCCTATACCTAAAATAACCCTGAATTTGCATGTCTCCATGCATCAATATACGAGTTGCTTTCCAGAAATCTGGAAAAAAATCAGGAGGAAGAAAAAGCCATCCTAAAGTGAACACTCAATGGAATAAATGATGCTACTTAATGATCAGAACTAAGTGGAGAGAATGTCCAGAACACACTATGGAAGGGAAGGCCCTAAAAACAACCAGGCCATGTCCACTTGGCATTTTAACCCTCGTAAGTGTTCAGTTAAAACATCATCTTCATCCAAGTATTTATTTCATGCAGCCTCACAAAAGTAACAGATATATGGCTGTGATTTATAAGCACCAAATTAAAGTTTTTTCAGTATTAATGATCAACTTTGCTTCATGTTTATATCTTGCCCTTGCCATACAAACTTTTAAAATGTAAGCATTTAAGACTTCCCTCCTATCCTCCCCCAAACTGTTGTTTGAAGTTATGCATCACTTGCAAGTTTTCTGAAATTATCTTGATATGTTCAGGGGAAAAAAAAATAAAAAAATCAATGTTTCAATATGTTTCAATGATCAATCAATTTCTTTCCACTAAATTCTTTATACTCACACATGATACACACATCTACTCAGTTTTAACCAGTAAGTTGGGTTTTCTAAGAAAAGAATGTATCATTCATTGCATCACCCGAGCATAAAAATAGGAAGATTATGGAGAAAGATTATGGAGAAAGGTGTAAAAAGAAAAAAAACAAAAAACAAACAAAAAAAACCCCCAAACAAACAAGAAAGCAAACAATTTTTCCTATTTTTTAACCAAACTGTTAAACAACACACTGAATCCAAAACTCTGTGTACATACATCACTGATTTAACCTTGCTGTTAGAATCTCATCCTTCACAGTTTGTAGCTTTTTATTAAAGTTAACAATATAACCATTCTACATGGGTTGTTTGCTTTTAGCAGAAAGAAAAACGTGCTTGTGTTTAATTAGGTCTGACTGTAAATGGCTGCAAGTAGACTGTGAAGTGCTCATTGTAGAGGACGTGATGTAGGAACATGGCAGTGCCACTTTTGCTGCTGTTATTGTTTGTCTGGAGACACCTTTCCGCAAGAGTAAATTCAACATGACAGGGTGTCTGCCTGCACGCTGACATCTGTATCACTGCAACAGGGAAAACCCCAGAAATTCATTCTGAAATGAAAGCTTAATACATGTAGAATAGTATGAACTCAGGAATACAGACATATTTAAAAAAAATTCTCTTGCTTTTTTCCATGCTATAAATGTATCCAAATTTTTTTTCAGCAGTCTAATAATTTTCATCCTCTCTTCAATACTTATTTCATGAGCTGGACAAATAAGTTATTTTCCAGCCTACTGGAAATGCAATATTTTTCACTATTTTTACATTATTATGAAAAATGAAACGTTAATGTTTGATTTAATATCATGCATTTTGCTTCAAATTTGAAAATCTTAAACTGCATTAAATCAAACTTAAGAGAGAATGCAGCAATTTTGTCTAAAACCAGTAAATATTTTCATCTGCATTTTAAAAATCATCAATCTTTTAATGAGCTAACACCTCAGTGAAATAGATAAATTTCAAAAAATATCTTAGTTTCACTGAAACTGCTGCCCTTTTTTCAATTCTAACTCACCTCTCTCAGTTTGGTGCTTCTCCTTTCAGGGCAATGCCTGTACTGCATTTCTTATTTCAATGCTCTTGTACCACAGTAAACAACATGAAGACATTCAAGGTATGACAATGGAGACCATAAATTTTCTTTACATCAGTAAAGATCCTATTCCAGCCTCCATGGCACTGAGTCTCTTGGTAGCCTTTGCCACTGGCACACATTTACTCTGGCCCTGTAACTCTTAGCTTGCCGTGGCACCTTGAGTGACAGAGGTGTCAGGTATGATTCAGAGTGCAGTCAACTTAACTATGGTTCATTAATTTGGCATAAATAACTTTTCATAACCACAGATTTTTCAGAAAAATACTGAAGGACACATGGATGAAAAATATGTCAAAATAAGAAAGGGTTTACTGTTCCACATGAGGAGAAATTTGCTTTAAATTTCAAAGTCTTTAATAAAGCTTTACAAAAATCTTAGAATGCAAAACCACTGATCTTTATGACTCAAATAAGGGAAAAAATTATTTCCCCGAGTTAAACTAAAGTGTCCATTTACAAATGATTGTGCCTGCGCATCAAGCTCCTCCTTCATAACTGAATCAAAATCAATTCTTGGTATTGTATTTCCCTTGATATGGAAGGAGCAAAAAACTACTTTGTGTCTATTTCATTCCTCTACAAAATATCCAGAAAGATTTTATTTCAACTTTCAAATAAACCATAAAACATTTTAGCTGTGGGCAGAAACCAGTTGAGCAATATTTCTTAAATAGCCGAAGTTTTGCAAGCTTGAAGCAGATGAAAGCAAGGTGCTACAAAAGCAACTTGCAAACTCTAAATTCTTAACTATCATTTATAGGGTCCATTAGAGTTTAGAGTGACTTTTATTCCATTGTTCTGCTAAAGAATGGACTAACCTTCTATGAAGGGTTATATGAGATCAATAGCAGTGAATGGACTTGAGATACAAGTAGAAATTAGTACAAAATCTCTTCAGCTGAGTCAGATAATTCCACTAAAATATGAAAGATACAAAACTTATTTAATAATCAACAACTAATCCCACTTGTCTGTCAATGTTCCTCTCCAATAACCTCAATGAATTAGCATCAGTACCAGTGAGAATAAACTTACATATTTGAGATTTAGCTTCTTCCTTACATTTATCACATTTTGTTTACTTGGTGTATTTTAATAGTGGTATTATCTAGTGAAAAATTGTTGCTACTCTACTGTAGATATACTTCAGTTCTCTTTGAAATTAAAGTATATAAACAGGTAACAGACTTCAAGAACTACATTGTAATTGTAAATATTCACTCCACCTTGATGCTAATAAACGGCTCACAACAGTCTTAACCAGAATTCAAAATGTCTCCCACAGATGATGGGGCACAAGTCTATAATAAGGAGACCTAACTTGGGAATTTAAGGGTGTATTTTTATATTTATATATGAATTTTTAAAATTTAATATTTTAAGATTTAATTTTTCAAATAAACAACATAGTAAATCAGAAGCAAATGTTTAGAATTTCTGATACATTTGTTATCAAAATATAATTATTTACATTTTAAGTGATAGGTTAGCTAATGAACGATCCATATTTAAAATCTAATATGTTTAAAGGTTGCAGTTATTGTTTCTATTTTTAAGGTAGACCATGCATAGCTATGTTTATCAAATAATTTCAAAACACTATACTACTCACTTTTTTTAAATGAGGCATATTTATGAAAAAGATACTTGCTGATCTTGTAAATTAAATGGCTCTAGCTCAAAAAAAGTGAATAAAGTTACACTCGTATCTGTTTTCACATTCTAAATTTTGAAAAGTGGAAAAGACATCTCATTGTAAAAGACAGTATTTATTCTTTTAATAGCTTTCAGAGAATATATAAATTGGAATCTAACTTGTGACTTCTTTGTAATTACAAATAATTTCATTTTTAGGTTAAAATACTGCCTATGAAATCATAATTGCTAAACGTCTGCTTACGTTATGCAATGGAGAAATAAACCAGTATTTTGAACAGGTGGACCTTTAAAAAAGATTCCTAATTATTCTTATACTGTTAAAATTATTTCAATTTTGCATCTCAGCAGATACACATTTGTACATCAGAAGCAGGTGTTCATCAAAAAGAGATGGTAAAGAGATACTGCAGCCTAGGCTCGAAACCCCGCCTGCATGGTGCAGTGAGAGATAAATGAGAAAAATCCTGCAAAACATCTCTCTACACTTCAGAAGGAGATTACACCTTTTTAAAAAGGCAAAACACGCAGTTCAATTACTTATTGTCTTGGCATGTGGTTGTGATGAAAGAAAGAGTCTCAAACATCAATAGAGCTAAACTAACTTCCCAGATGGGCTTCAGAAGAGGGAACCCTTCTGCAATCCACCTGCACATAAAGCTACTTTCCACTATTTGAGATAAAATCCATGTTTTCCAACCCCTCCGTTCAAATCATCCCTTTATCTTACATGGCTGTTTGATATGCACCTTGTCTTTACGCATACCTAAAAGAAAGAGGAAAATCTTGTAGAAATAAAAAGCTATTGTCCACGGAAACACTTCAATGAATACCCTGTCTGTTTAGATTCTAAGCCTCAGTATAATATTTATTGTAAATATATTTTTCATTTAATGCAAAAGATAAAAACACTTTAGGTTTATCACTGAAAATAACCAATAAAAAATGCAAGCGGCAGAGTGATTAACTCAAACACACATATGCCCATGTTTCAATATTTGACCAGGCTGTGCTTCATAATTACCTGCAGTAAATTTGTTCCTGGAACCCGGAAAAATCCAAATTATTGCTCTAAATAAAACAAAATTATTTACTAATGTGTTCAACAGGTGTAAGGTCTGAGACATGGTGTGTGATGGTTTCGGTACCACAAGTGAAATGCATGCACAAAACCAAAACAAATTAGCAGAAGCTCTAAAAGCTTTATAGACAGAAATTAATCCCTAACCTTAGCAAGTTTTTTAATAATTTATTGTAGATATGATGATATGAGATATGGGAAATAGAAATCCTCTTCCTGTTGTCTTAGAGTATGAATCTGCTACTCTCTGTTCTTACTTGAATATGCAACACCTCGGACATTGGTTTTTTCCCTTCATGGTGGCCACCTGTAATGGTAATATACAAACTCATCTTTCAATTGCAGGACACTGGTGCTTATATTGGACTTTGCCCCAGAACTTCTGTATTGAACCTCAAAGTCCACAATGAAATATTAATCTAAACAGAATTGTAATTTTCCTTCTGGTTCTTTTCATAAGAAGGTTTTCCTGCTGTTCCACATTCATCTATTGAGGGCAGTAAAGCCATGCTTTGAACAAACCTACTTTATGCAATGTATAAAATTAAATCAATTTTTTCTGTTAATTTGTTACTGGTTTCTTGTTATATGATACTTTATGCATTGTCAGAGTTGACCAGAAGGAACCAGATCTTCACAATTTGAAGCGGGCCCTGTAAGTGAAATGACTGACACGGGTTAGGTCAGATCACCTAATTTTTGTGTACAGAGACTATTACTGTTGTTGACACACTAAACAGAAAGAAATCAGTTTGAATTTTATATTTCTAAGTAGCTTGTCCTGAAATCAGTGAACATGAACACTGTTGAAACAAAGAAAAGCAGAGTTTTCCATTATAGACCTAATTATTATAATATAACACCCGTCCCCCCACCCAGTGCAGGTACCAGGAATATTTTACTCTCCAATTTTGAGCTTATCTGCATGAGCTGCAGCTCTGTGTTAAAGAGGAGGTCGGCAATAATCAATGAGATTCAACCCTCAAGCTCTAGACAGGATGCCAACACAGCCCTCAGTTGGCCAAAATTTGGATGCCCTTGATTTAAGCTTCCTAAGCCTCTACAGTTCCAGTTCAGGAGATTAATGTAATTCCCATAGCTCATACTCCTCAGAAGATATCTTATGTTTCACCATATTATTAATAGAACTGTACAAAACTCAGTGGTCTTGGTTCTCTCTGTTTCAGGGAATGAAATAAACTTTTACACAATTCTCATTTAGCAGAACTGGAGAGATGCCAACAGTTTCTTCCTGCTTAACAACTGAACTTCTCAGTGGTAGCATTTCACAGGTGGCACATTTGTGTACAGCTACATGCAGATAATACAGCTTGCTTCTCTGTGCCATCAGTGTAAACTGGAGTATGAAACTTCTCCCATATTCCTCTGCTCCTCAGGACAGTCTGGTAGGTTTTCCTTCACTGGTGCAGACAAACACGTGTTGTCTGCTTGTCCAGCTCCTTTCTTCTATTCTAATACTGATAAAAATATATTTCTAAGTAGCTTTTCCATGATTTTCCAGCTTTTTACAGTGGCATCCAAAGCTGTTATTGGCAAATTTAGTTTTTTAATCCACTTGGTGGCAATCCACATCACCAGCCAGCAAACTGAACTTTAGACAACAGATGACTCTTTTCCTTGTATTAAGGTTGTTGGGCTGGCAATCCACACTGCCTTTGCTTGGTGGTCATGTTTGTTTCTGACCACAAATCCCAGTCTTTGAATAAGCTGGCCCTTCTACACCATCAAGTTCATATTTTTTTTTAAAAAAAACCAAAATAAAACAACAAATTTCATGCTTTTAAAAAAGTTTGAGTAGTGCTCCTAATCAGCCAAAATTATGCTAATTGTGTAATAAACATCAAACCAGAGTAACACCAGTTACAGTACCTTGTTATACTACTACTCACCTGGAACAGGAAAAAGGAAACAACAATTCTAGCAAGTGTTGTGCATTTTAAGTGATGTGTGTGAACAAAACACTGGATGAATATCAACCCATTTTTAACAGAGTTTGCTAATCAGTACACTTACATTAACAAGAAGCTGCAAACAGCCTCCCAAATATCAATCTGAAGCAACCAGTCATTTTAAATATTGGGATTAAAAGAGCTTGGCCTTGTACTCTTCAGAAAATAACCAAGTCCTATACTGATAAATTTGAACTTTAAAATATTCCCATCTCTGCTTATGGCTGAGGTGACTGAGAGTCACCCACTTTTAATAAACAAACGAAAAAACAGGCACTTGGTCTACTGGTGGATACAGCAGCTACAAATGCTGTTCCTCTGCATTATTCTTGCTCAGTGCACATGTAACTAAAAAAAATAACAGCCAGGTTTCCTTAAAAAATCCTGACAGATGAATATCTTCCACCTGCCCAGCTTCCTAGCTCCTCACCATTTTCAGAAAAATTGCTTCTTTTGTACTAAGGCTGCATCACACCATATGAAATGAAAAATGCTATTTACAAATATTATTGGATGGCTTTGAAGGTACTTTCTTGCTTCATACATAATGGCACAAAAACCTGTGAACATCACAGAAAGTTGTGAGTAAATTTAACTGACATCTTGCTTCAGAACCTTTAAAACAATCCACTGGAAATCTTCATAACAAGTGCTCTGCTCTCAGTCACCTGTCACTTCTTGTTTTAATCAAATGGCAGAAGTAGAATTTAAAAAAGAAAAAAAGAGCACTAACAACCTAACTAATACCTGCTGATTTCACAACTGTAGCAGCTAATAAGTGGCTTGGAAAAACCCAGCCTACAAACAGATGCCTTGCATTCACCAGATGCTTCTTTATTTGCCAGGTTTCTCACAGTCATTCTGCCTTGGGCATTCTCTTAATTCTCTTTTCCCTTTCCTAAACTGTTTTTTTTCTAGGTATACTTGTAGCTGTGCTGACTTCAGACTAAAAAATTCCTTCTCTTTGTGCAAAGAGAAACTTCAGTTTTTCTGAGAATAATTTTCATCATAACAGAGGAAAGCCTCTAATCTGGAGTTTATGCCTATTTCTAGTTTTCTATGGTTTAATGTCCTGGCAGTCTCTCAAGTGGCTTGTTCCAAGCCTCATGTATCTGATAAAATCTTGTTTCTTTGGATGACTGATGATCTCAAGAGCCTACTTCTGGGTTTTTAAAAAAATCTCCTGCTATTTTTAGGACCCCCAAAGTGTTGTGCAAATGTTTCACACTGACAGGGACATTCCTTCTCCTCTGCCCATTGAAGAGCTGCTCAGAAGACTCTGCTGATGAGCAAAAAGAAGAAATGAGGCAAGAGCCAACAGCAGAAACCACATGCCAAAACCAGAAGTGGAACAGGGCTTGGAAGCCTTTGCAGCAAAGAGAAAGTAAGTATGGGTCAACCTCCCCTTTTTTAGAGTATTTGATGAAGTAGATAAAGAAGAGACACTACTCTTTTTCTGACAAGATTCAATGTATTTTAAAAGAAGACTTAAAAATTGAGGAAGAAGGGAAGGAAAAAAAAGAATGGAACAAGGTTTTAGGGAGATTTTAGTTTCAAGTGACGAATTTACAAATCCATGCATCTGCTAAGGTTCCATCTGTAGACAGTTAATCACATCAACAGGTAAGGGAAGCAATTTTGTTGTCTTTTGTTGATCTTTGGGAGCACTTTTAACTTAGAAATCCATCTCCAAATTTTACATATGCTTTCTTTGTACAGGAATTAGGCATTTTAATATCCCTATTTAAAGTTATTATATTTTTTCCTCTCTTGCGGTACCTTGTTGCTCAAAGGTGCAAAAAAGTATTGCAAAATGAAACCATATAGGAAATAGCTTTAATCTTCCTTGATGAAAATCTTCATTCTAAATGAATCTATTGTATTATGATTCTCTACTTTCTTTCTGCTATTTGTTACAATGTCAACTGCCTGAGGGGAAAACTTTTCTTAAAGAAGCTACACACCAAAAGTTGCATTGAATTTTATTGCTCCATGAGGGATTGGAATGCCATGTTGCTGTTAAAAGAAATCACACAAGAACCTAGAATCTGTTTATGTACTGCTCCTTAGCCACTGGGTCGCTTGAAAAATGTTATCACTTCTTATGATAATACAGAGAAATTTACTGATTATACAATCATCTTGTAAATTTGTTTTTAAAAATAATATGCACATTTGGAAATATAATTTAGAAGGGCTTTTGCCTTGTGCATTCACACTAGAGATGATGGTAAGTTTAATGTAGCTTATTAAAATTTTGCTGCTGCTGCTTTAAAGAATGTGTTATTTAACAGAAGTTTAATTACACACATTTTTAACCTTATAATGGCAAGGGTCAATTAATTTTACCCTACAGCTTATAGGCTCCATGCTTGTTAAATAAATAAAATGAAAAAATCACCAAGTGGATTTGAAAAGGGAAATGGCAATATAGCTTCATAGGGCCAATAAAATTACAGCTAATCCTTCTGGGAATCCAAATGGAAATAAAGTGAAAGTGAGTACAGATTAACACATTGTAAATCCACTTGCTACCCAGCAATGTTTACACAAGGATTTGCCATTGCCTGTTACCATTTGATCAAAATTCAATTACCGTTAGCCAAGATTTTACTGAAGAGGCTACCTCTATTTCCCACAAATATAATTCAGCTTCTTAAAGACCCCAAACATGTTTTAGTCAAGGGTAAGAATATGTACTGACACCCTACAGATGACAGAAAGTGGGTGGGCTCCTAGGGTTTCATACCAATGACTTGGAATATGAGCAAATACTAAAATATCTAAGGAAATGTCTCAAATACTCGTGCATGTTAATATTCCTGGATTTGAGAGGTGGGGGAGTGCACTTTTCCTGTGCACTTTTAAAAAGGCGTTTGCTTGAGTCCAAACCAGCTTTTTCCTTACTGCTCACTTATAATACAAACCGCACTCACATGGAGGCCAACAGCCAGCGAAAACATATTTCCATTTTAACGCCTTTAGATGATCAAAGCATCAGCTTAATATAATCAGCTCAAATCCATTTACCAGTGAGCCTACCACTGTGCCCAGGGACTGTTTTCCTTTCCAGCCCTATCTATTCTGGAACAGGTGCTATAATAGTAAATTAATTAGTCTGTGGAGATGCACCTTGTTCTCCATCTCCACAGGCCTCTTGTGGGTCAGGGCCTTGAGGAAAATGCCATCTGGGCAGAGTTTCCCCCAGAGAAACAATCAAAGCCTACAGATTTCAGACTACAGAGGAGGGTTCATATGACAATTAACCTTATTAGTCTTTTTTTAAAATGGTTGATAGTGTGTCAACGTGTTGGCTCTATAAATAATCTGCTTCTCAAAATCATCATTGCATCTAATTCAAAGAAATTACTCCTACCTAAAAATCCTCCCAAGAAAATACAGATCTCCTTGTAATGAAAATATAAATAAGTCTTAAACAACTTAAAAATAGGAAGAAATCACAAAACAGTCCTAGAGTACTTAAAACTTCAACATACTTTGAGAGACTGTCAATTTTTACTGTGACAAATTTTATATAAACCCTGAGGGACTTCTGTTATCAATTATTTTGGTTCTCTGTTTTCACCACAGTTTTGCCCAGTATCCAATTATTGACAGAATCAGAAATAAAATCAGTACATTTCACAAGGGACATCAACATTTATCTTGGTAAATCTGGTGGGTATTTAAGGTTTAGCTTAAGGCCCTAAAATCTAGGGGAGAATTTGAGATTTATGGAATTCTTTTCAGAAACAGCATTGTAAAATAAATAAGAATTTCGAAATCTCAAATGGTATTGGATATGAAAGCAGGATCTCTATATGGTAAAATTATTTGCATATTTTCACTACGAGTTTGACAAACCACAGAAATTAGGATGACAAAGCAAGAAGAGCATTAAGTTTAACATTTCATGTCATTAAAATACAAAGTACATGTAAATTTATAAATATAAGGTAACAAAGTATTTTTAATGCACATCTTCACTGAATAACTTCTTCAAACATTTTAGCCAGATAAAAACCGCTGCATTTGTATCATAATAAAAAACAAAGCCAAGTGATCACTTCCTTTAATGTTTTGATGACTTCTGACTCTGCTACAACACAATTTTCATAGAGGAACTTATATTCTGTTTTCTATGCCTAAAATTTGAAAAATGTGTTATTTTAATGGTTGGTTTGTCCTTGTTCCCTCCACATAGAAGCTTTCATTGTGAACATCTAATTAGTTTTCATCTAGATGTCTAATATTTTAAAAATTAAATACCATATTTTTTCAAGGAATTGGGCAAGGAAATTTTGTTAACCTGAAAAGCATAGAAATAAAGTCAAAGCTAACATTCAATAAAAAGTAATTCAAGTATTCACTAATCTGTAATCAGCACTGTTGACTAGTATGCATTTTACTACATCAGACAATATTGAAAAACAAAACAGCAAAAGACAATAACTTAAATTTCAGAACTCCACTTACTACCAGAATTCTTTCAAGTACTGTCTCAACTGTCTACATCTGTAATAGTTACTTGACATGCTGTGCATGTAATTGCTCTTTTCATTGTATGTATATCCATAAAAAACTTTTTGAAAAGATGGCAAAATCTAAAAAGATAGCCTCCAGCCTAAGTATTTCCAATTAAGTTTTCCTAATTTTCTCACAGAGGTGAGGAGAGAGTTCAATTTAAGTTGAATGGGTAGGATGCTCAACTGGACAGTAGAAAAACACCTAAATTTACCATTTATTATAAAGTAAAATGAAATGATAATTAACAAGTGCAAATATTGAATATTTCACTGAAGAAGTGTCATTCATATCTGCGAGGATCCTTTCCTCTGTACATTACTGAGCTGAAGGGCTGGGCAGAGCAGGATTAACACAAGAGCCACACTGAGGGAACTCAGAGAAGCAGTCACAGCAGATGAAATACAGTGTTTGCTCACTGAAGCACCTGAAAAAATGAGCTACAAGGGACTGCATTCACTGCACAAGGGCAGGAGATGAGAGGCACCAAAAGGACAAGAAAAAGCCCTCAAGCACTTCCCTCACTAAAACACACGAATGTCCCTCCCTTTTAATGTCTTCTCCAAAATAAAAAAACCCAAACATACCGCACAACAAAATAAATGACATTGAATTTCCTACTTGTCACTATTGGTTTTTTTCTTCAGATCAGGAGATAAAAAAACATGTTCAAAGATAATAACAACTCTTATTCTGACATACTTGATCGCAACATGCTGGAATGACAATTTGCACGCCAGAAGAGATGTTTAGCACATCAGTATCACTGAATTCAGATAGTACAACCCACAAGTTCACCTATTTTTTTTTTCTAGGTGTCAGCACCTCCCTTACCCTTGTCTCTAAGAAGATAAAAGACCTGCTACACACGCCCCATGTCCTCCAGTAATGATAGAACATTTTAAATTAACCATTCTCACAAGAATGGGAAAGAAAGAACAGCAATATTTCCTTAGTTCTCTACCAGGCTATGATAAACACAACTCACAAGTCTCAGAGACTTAAACCTCAAAGGAACTTAAATTTACCTACAATAGGGCCAAGAAGAAAATTTTAGTTATTCACTAATTTTACATATCCCTCTTTTTTCTCCTTGCATATTGTACTCTGAAATATCCCACAGTGCTCAAAATTGCTAAAATAGCTTTCAAGATGCCAAATAACTATAAAGGCATTGTAGCACCCAAAGAGCATTTGAAACAAATTGCAAAGCTTCTCCCTCACATCATCACCACATGAATTTGGACATTTACTGGTACTTGGACTGTTCACCTTCAAACCCGAAACTTTGCAGCTACCATAGAGCTACACCTTAAGGCAAAATTTTAGAAAATTAAGGGAAATTAAGCTAATATAGTTTTGAAATTCTCCAAAATATGTTCAGAACTTAAACCAGTAACCATTTCAAATTTCTAATTCTATCAGTAGTGAAGAAACCTATGAATAAAATGGTTACATTCTCAGAAAAACAAACAAACACGAGAACTCTGTTTTCCAGTAATCAGATCTTATAAAAATGAGAAACTAGTGCCTCTGGAAAACAGGTCTGTTAAGCCAACACTGCCCCCAATATTAGCTGTTTTTCTGCTTAAGGTCAGTGTTGGAAGTAGGAATTTTTGAAGCAACTGCTAAAATGAAGAGTAGCAAGCTTTTAGAACGACACAGTTCAACCAAGAGCTCCAAAGAAACTGAAACATTAAATTACCAAATTGTACCCTAGTTTTCAATTCAGAGCTCAACTACCAGTAAAAAGACAAAAAATATTAGTAATCACTAGCAAATGAATATGAAAGAATACAATTCTACTACCACACAAAACTAATGTGTGCCCACAGCTTGACCACCCTTCACAGGGGATATGGATGGC
This sequence comes from Cettia cetti, assembly GCA_013401135.1. Lineage (NCBI taxonomy): Eukaryota > Metazoa > Chordata > Aves > Passeriformes > Sylviidae > Cettia > Cettia cetti. Next base: position 85,810 of record VZUI01084061.1, on the reverse strand, counting down.
ATCATGGAGAAGAGCAACACAGAGGAAACAACACAAAGCAGCTTCTGTCTGGAACATCTTGGCAGCACTGGGATCAGTATGGCCATGAAGCTTAGAGAGGAGGGTTCTATTAGCCACTGTTTCTCACAGCACAAAAAAGCAAATGTGCTTTTTACAAAAATATCAGGCAGCAGCTTGCAAACACACAAAGAATGTGTGTTGTCAGTCTAACTAATTAAATTGTACAACTGATCTCCACAAATAAGGTCTGACTTTCCAAAGGGAAAAGTGACTTGACGCAATCCTGAGAGGTGTCTGCTATTAAATACAACAGTTTGGATACAGTATCAGAACCCCTTGTCAAAGGTGACTATCATGGAAAAAGTCAGATATACCTCACCTATGTCATAAATTCTTTTTCTATATGCTGCTGAGTGCCAGAGGGCACACGATGCTGGACTGTGTAGGGCAGGACCACATTCTGACCCAGCACATTCAGAATGGTGTTACATCCAGGGGTTAATCTCAGCTGTCTGTGCTCCTTTCTCTTGGCTGTTGGGCAGTTTGTGACCTGTTCTACATGTGTTTTCACAGAGGCACCCCCAGCATCCCCGATGGACTCTGACCTGCTGTGAGTCCATTTTGAAGTCAGCTGGAGCTGGGGGATGCTCCTGACCTCTTCCCCCAAGGGCTGCACTGCTTCCCCATGCTTGCCATGTAAACCAAACACAGTCTGTGCCTCCCAATACTACAGAGATGACAGGAATACTTCAAGAGATGTCAGGGGGATGACTCACATGCATAAGAGGAGGAAGGTATTCACAAAGGCTGATCTCCTACACACACCTGCTGTGGAAAAAGGCAGAAGTTGTGCTTTTCTAGAGACGTCCTTGAGGAGCCTCTCACCCCCTCCTCACTGGCAACACAAGAAGTCAAGGCACGTTCGTATCACTAGTCTAACCCTAATCCTTGGGAGTAACCCTGTATGCAAGATCTCTTCTCTATAATGATTAAAATACTTTGCATATCTCCTGAAACCTTGCACTGATTCATTTCTTTCATTTTCAAGGTAGTGTTCTGTGCCCTTAACACTCAGGGCAAATATATCAGCTCTTTCTTAATATGCTGTTAAAACTATTAGCATATTCTGTGTAAAGCTGCTAACCAGCTCAGTATTTGCTAAAAACGAGACAGTTTTCCCAAATCCAGTAACTTATCCTAAACTCAGATGCAACAGGGTTACTAAAAGTCCTGTATATATTTCAGTCACTTTTTCAGGAGAGGTAAAACAGTGTTCTCTTCATCTCTGTAGTGAACGATGATCATTTTTTTCAAAACTATATTTGCACAATGAGGAAAACATCCATATATTAACTAAAAAAAAAACAAAACACCAACAGAAAGAAGGAAAATTTCTGTGTTTTATTCCTCCATTCCATAATTCCTCTTCTCTAATTTCACACATATTTAGCATCTTGTCTAGGGGGCATTAGTGTATTTGGTGATGAGATGAAGGCAGCCTAATGCAGGCCTGGCAAGAACTCCCTGTCACCAATCCTCCTGGGTCCGGAGATCAGCGTTCTTAAACCACGAGGATTTGATAGAGTTAACGCCATCCCCTCGAGCAGATGGTTTGGAACATTCTGTCATCGCTGCCACCGATTACTGCAAACAGCCCTCGTTGCACTGATAGCCCCCCTGGGAGCCCGGCAGAGCCGTGCCTGACCCCCGCTCCGCCGTGCCAAACGCGCCTTTCCCGGCGCTGCCCGGGCGCTCCAGCCTCTCCTAGACACTGCCCCTGGTTCCTGCTGCAGCTCCACACCCCCCAGCTGCTCCCAAGGGCACTGACAGGTTTTGTTCGTTATGTTTTCCATTGCTTGTGGTAGACTGTTATATGCGTTTTCGTTTTTTATAGAGTTTAAGCTGTCACATCTCTGGCTTGTGGAGTGCTTCTGTCCCTTGGGCAGCTTCAGCCATCCTGTCTGCTTCTGTGGTAGCAACACAATCCGTGCACTCACAGACTATTTTCAATATATGAAATATGACCTTATGTATTCCATATTCATTAGTAACGTTTTCTGCACTTCCTGAATAGGTATGAGTCAGACTGGAGTCACAGCTAACACCACAGCAAAAAGCTTCTATAAACTTGCTCGAGTTTCTTTTGAAAGTAATGCCTTATATTAGCTTTGCATTACCCAAAATATTAACTTACTTAGCTCAACATCAATAAACAACACACAGCTTTTATGGATTCACTGCTGCGGTGTTTTTTTCAGCACCGTAAGTTTAATTCAAATTTTTAGGTCTTTATTTTTTGTCTAGAACAACCCTGGAGCATCAGAGTTGCCAAAGCTGCTCTTTTGTCCTGAATTTGGTACATTACACTACACTATATACTGGTAATACAGCAAGGGGAAAAAAAAAAAAAGAGTCCAATTTATCTTTCCAGCTGGAAGTCATTCTCCAAAGCAATTAATTTCTTTAAGAAGGATATGCACATGGAATAAAGATTAAGAACTGGTCTGGGAAAGAGAAAAGCTGACAAAATTTCAATTCTGTCCCTCACCTAGATCTTGCACAGAACAGTTGGAAAACTCAAAAGAAACACCAAGATGTTTCCTCACTCCAGTCTGGCTGAGTTTGTATCAGGAGCAGCACATTCCCATCAGCTGCTGGCATCTCAGCTTCCAGCCTAGAGGCCACAGCATCACCTTCCTCGGGCCTGTTACAGGCTCGCTCCAGGCAGCACGCAGCTCAGAGCTTCCTTCACAGGAGACCATCAGGAGACTCCAGCTGCTTCCAAGATCTTTTAGAAACACACCAAGTAACCAGACTAAGTCTCAAGAGTAAGTAGGACTCAGACATCCATCAGGACTGAGGTGTACTAGCACCAAAGTGCAGGGAAAACACTGAAGGGGAAAAGAAAACCCTTGGCTCTCTTGAAAAGCACCACATCCAGGAGACACCTGCAGGCTCTGACTCCACCTTCTACACAAAGGAGGAAAAGGTTCTTCTTTGCCTCTAACTATAGGTAATAACTATATATTTTTCCCAGGTCTGTCTGCACCAACAGAGAGTGCAAGACATTTTAGTCAGTCAAAACCAGACATTACCAAAACAGACGCTGGCAGAAAGCCCCTGAGCAGAGTCACAGAACAGTATCATTTGTTCGGTTTATTTTTAAATACTAGCTGACCAAACACTTAAACTAAAAACCAAGAAATTACAGTGATAGCCCAACAACTTAAATTGTTGTTCTCAGTCTAGTGGACAAATATCCATCAACAATGACCAGTGAATACAAGTGAATTCCTTTTCAGCAGTCCAGGCAGAGATCAGGCAAGAAGGCTGAACAAGCCATGCTGGACAGATGGTCCTGCTGACACAAAGCTTAGGTAGAACCCACAGGTTACACAGCTGTTTGCACAGGAATTGTGCAACTGAAAGTATTTTCAAAGAGAATTTCTTGATACCATCTATTTCACCCCAGTACTTCTAAGAACAGGTGTGTCCATTTGACTTGGTGCAGCATTACATTCTGAACTGTGAGCATTTGGACTGGAGATCCTCATTCCCTATCCAGATATCTGATAGAAAGGGCATCAAATCAGTGGAGAGACCAGAATCTCTGAAGGTTGCTGTAATACATATAAAACAAATTATCAGTAGAAATATCCTTAAAACTGATGCTGTCCAACATTATTACAGCAATTCATTGCTTCCCCTGCAGCAATACCATGTTCAATTTTAGCCTGAATAAAGATATTGCAGTTCAGTGGATAAATTAAAAATTAAAGTTCAAAAAAGTCTACATTTTTTTTCTCCAACACACAGTGCATCTATGGTTTATATTTGAGGTACTTTATTAGAGGAATCGTCCAAGAGGTGACAGAACAGTTGGCATCATAGCTTGGGAGACTGAGCTTTCACCATCTGAGCAGGGTGGGTGACAAGTTACACAGCAACACCTGCTGGCAAATCCACACAGGAGAAACATCCGTGTCCCTTGCAGGAGCTGCACTTCTCTGGAGAAGCAATAGGATCATAATCACCAGGGACCCGATCCCACAAAGCCTCACCCCAGTGCCTGCCTCCTCGCTGCGTAATCTCGATAATGTGCTCGGATTGTGCAAGAAGATTAAAATGAGAAATAGAAACAAAGAGGAAAAGGGGCTTGAAAGAGGAAAGATATGCAGAAGGAAACAAGTATAAGCAGGGCCACAGTGGCAACATCCTGAAAAATTTACTAATAAATGTTTGTAGGATTTGGCCTTGTGATTTTGATTTATAATAACAAAAAGGCAACGTTTTTCAGTCATATTAGTGTGGGCAAAGGCTTTCATTAAAAAGGGTTACTGCCTCTTCCCCATTACATCCCCCTATGGTGCACAGAACACCTGTGCTATTAAGCTTTTTTCCTTGGATATTTTGAAAATAAGAAAAAATTAACAAAGTAAAATTTGTTGACAGTGCCCCCAGCCAGCGCAGTGGGTGTTCTACCTATGGGCTGTCACATTTTCCATGTTCATTTCTGCAGGTGCTAAATACATGCTGACAACAACATATGTTACCAGTCTTAAATGTGTGGGATTTTTTTTTTTAACCTTGTAATTAAAGAGTGCTCACAGCTTGGGGAAAAAAAAAATAAAACAAAACAGGTGAAAGCTGATTCTGCCCGGTGTATTTAACATTCACTTACATCTTCATTCCCTGTCTCCTGATTTGGGTATTTCCCTAATGATGTATAGAAAGAAAAGCATGGGGGTGGAAGGAGGAGAGAAAGGATTCTATCTTCCAAATAGTAGTTATTCAAATATGATAGCAAACAATTTTTGAAAATACCAGCATGCAGAGTAAGCATTGATTCTCTCTGGAATCACCCTTTCCCCCCTGGGTCTCCTCACTTGTATTTGAGCTCTTTTTGTTTATTTCTCTCTCTTATTTTAATCTCCTTAGTCCTGCCAAGTGTGTTATACTTGGCATCCAAAGGAGTGCTTCCTATACATTCTGTCCTACAATAGGACTCACCTATTTATCTGAATAAAAGTCAGAGTTGCCCTGTTAATTACAGTATCATTAATTTTGGCTGTTTCAGGTATCACACCCTTATTCATTGAAACCTATACACTGCTCTTCAGGGCAGCACACTAACAATCTACACATATTTTCAGGGGAAAAAGGTATCTTTCAGCACAACTTATCAAGTCACTTTTTAAATATAAATGTCCAGTACAATATGCCAGAATTACTTTGGTCAGCTGAAATAGTTATATTATAAAATCAAATAGAAATCTCTCTAAAAATAACAGCAGATTAACAGCATATCAATTAGAGATTTGATGGTACATTAAAAGCAAGTAATACTACTTTATGAGTGATCATACTACACACCAAAATGTATTATAAAAAAATCAAAGCTATAGAAAAATGTAAGTTCTCAGCCTGTGTTACAAATATGATGCAGTAGGTTTTAGTCACCCTAGTTCTAACCAAGTTTGAAACATTGAAATCTAAAGAGCATTTTCTTGCTTTCTCTGCCAAATTTCAACCCTTTGATAGGATTAGACTTTCTTACTTGAGGATAGCACAAGAAAAATAAAAAATCTGAAGGGAAGGCCAATGAGTTTGCAGCATTGAGGACAAACCAAACCACAGTTACTTCCTCTCCCCATGGATCTGCTGGAGTGTGGAACTGCACAGGCAGGAATCTGCCTGCTCCAGGAAGGGAAGGCATAAATGCACTCAGCTCTGATGAAGAGAAGATGTGGCAGGAATCATTTTGGCACAGCACTGCTGCAATTGGGCTGAGCTTTCAGAGGTGCTGGGAAAAATACTGTGCTGCTCAGTTCTAGGCATTCACATTTCAGCCAGTTAAAAAACAAATGTGGGCAAATATGCCAAATAATTGCCTTCATTGAGAAGTAAGCCAAAGAAAACCAACATGATAAAATAGCCCATCTGTGAATTGGCTCTGCAACCCAGAGCAACAGTTCTGGAGCTGCTTGATCAGTATTTTTCCTCAGACTCAGAATGGCAATTCTTAGTATCTGAATCCAGACACAGAGCTCTAACTCAAGTCCATACTGGAACACAATTTCAACAAATTTTTAAAAAGAATTAATGAAAAAAAAAAAAAATCTTGTCAAGAGTGACCCTCAGACAGTAAAATGTCTCAGTCATAGAATACACTTTCCATAGCACTGTAGTGTTGAAAATTTTTACTTCATGCCCAGTTTTCTTCTACACCAGGACTGGGTTCCTCCAGCTTAAAATGATCCAAACCTACATTTTGCATATATAGAGTCCGAAACTATTAGGCAAAATGATACCAGAAGAAAAAAAAAAAAAAAAAAAAGCTTAAAGGCATAGCCTGGATCAGCCAGGCACCAAACTCAGATTCCCCCTATTAAACTCAGTTTTATTAAGTGTCAGCTCCTAGTCCAGCCCTCATAAAGGGTTAAAATACAGATGCTGTGAATGGAATGTATAATCCTTAAGGCCCTGGAGCATTAAGACATATCTGCTCCTTAGGGTCCATCTCTGTCCATAATCAATTTCTTCCCTTGGAGAACATTAATTGTCTCTAATGATAGCTTTCCATCAATACATCCTTGATCTTAAAAGGCCTGTACAGCTTTTTCCTTTATTCAATCAAATCATCTCTACAATTGCCCTCCTTTAGTAAGATAATACCTTTTAAGCCTTGTATTTTAATATAAAAAAATAAGAGGTAGAAGCAAATTCTAATGGAAGTGCTAACATTTGAGAACCAGGATGATGTCTTCCATTATCCTAAATAATGTTTGAAGATTACAGAAAGCACTGTGTTTCAAAAGGTGGAAACTAATCCCCCACTTTCAAATTATTCCTTGTACAAAAATCTGTTCTGACATTAGGAATTTTTGTGCCCCAACTACAGCACAGTATATTTAAATATTTGAATATGAAAGATAATTTTCAGCTCTGGAGGGGAAAAAGCAAATAATTACTATTTATAAGCAGTAAATGCTGAATAATTTAAGAAATTGACAACCTTAAACACAGAAGCCCTTTATTTTTTCATTCTCTGGTACAAGGGTGGCTTAACTGTTCACTTAAATGACTGCAACTCCAATCAGAAGTTCCTGAAATTATTTAATTTCCTGATGGCTCAAAAACTCAATCTCCTGGTGACCCACTAATGTGTCTTGCTTTCCCCACCTCCTTCTCTTCCTTGTACAAGCTTTTCAAAAGGCGTGGAAATTCAATTTTTTGCCATTCAACTGATTTGTTTCCATTCAAATAGAGGATTTTTCTTGCACTTCCTTATCTAGATTGCCCAGTACAATCTGTGTTCCTACCCATATTCCAACACAGTTCTGTGTGAAATGGCACTACTCTTTATAATGGCTCAAGGACCTCACAATGAAACATTGATGGCACAAAAGACCTCAAACCTGTAGAGATCTTCACTTGGTATTTTTTTAATATCCAGCATGATAGCGACAATATTGGTGATGCCTATTTAGTATCATTTTTATCTAAGAAGGGCCAGGGAGAGGCTTTCCCCACTATTGACTATCATCCACCACTGACTGCAGTATTAGAGCCTCCCTCTTACTCAAAAGTCATCGCACATGCACAAATAAACAACAGCAGGAGATTTACATCAGGAACATCATGGAAACTCTAAAAAATATATGTATTGTGCAGATTTTCTTTTCATTCTCACACTAGTACACATATCCATGACATGCACTTTACTATTTGCTGTTTTACAAAATATTGATGGCAAAAGCAGCAGGAGAAAAAATAACGCAAGGCACATAAAAAAAAATAAGAAATATAGGCAGGTAGATACAATCAAACAGCTATCAAACCTAAACAAAACAAAACAGGGAGAGAAAAAAAAAAAAAAAAGAGGAGACCAGTTAACAACCTAGATAAGAGATGAAAATTGCCAGTGAGTCAGATCAAGTTTATTCAATGTCCTGATAAGCACCTATTTGCTCTTCCCCATAATGCTCTCTCAGTATTTATAAATTATCATTTAATTATGCTGGCAAGTGGTAATTGTCAAATAAAGCTCAGATAGGCATAAGCCCTCAGGCTGCACATGACAGAAAAATATCTGTTAAAGCTGGGCTGATTCACACGCTTAGGAAATCATTTCCTTTCTTCTTTTTATCCTTGCCAACAAATTATATGAACTGGCACTTTGTGCTTTGTAGGCATTTTGAAGTCTATGCAGATTACAGGAAAGAAAAATTAGTTGTTTCAGTATCTACCATTCCTAAATTATTCTGCTGATTTAAGACACCATGTTCTGTTTCTACAAAAGAGTGCCGAAGATCAAGGAACCAGAGCCTTCCTCTGCTTAGAATTTATGCCCAGGGTCACTTTCAATTGAGTAAATCAAGATTTGGGGAATTATTGAATACTGTGCATAATAGATTTGATACAGAGCAATAGTTAAAATATGACATTTATCCCATTAGTATAGAAACACTAAGCAATATTTTTAAAAAGTCTCTTACTACTTAGATTCAATTACAGACCCATTAAATAGTCCCTGATACACACACACAGATACAAATTCAGGCACCCACAGATTTGAAGGATTTTCCAGTTTACAGCATACATACCCAACTATTTGATTAGGCAGAAAAAACAGTTGTAAAAAAAAGTTTAATGCCAAATAACAGTGAAATCAGGCTCTTGAGAACTTTGACATGGAACACAAGTCTGAACAACAGAAATGCTGGATTTACAGCACATTGCTGGAACATTCGCTATCAATGCCATTGAAAGACCATTCCTGCCATAAAAAGTACCAAATATTTTCTTTTTGTGTCTGCACAGTTACTGTCAGACTGAAACTCAGGGTGGCAGACAACTGACACGAGCACATTTAGTCACTTCCCCAGCTTTCCATATGCACCTTTGTGCATGGTCAGTTCCATCTCTGTGAAAGACTTTTAAGGTCCTTTGGGGTACTGGAGGAAGCCCCAAGCAAGTCTCAGTCTCTCCTCTCTTTGCACCTCAGCATGTTTGTATTTTTTCTTCTCCCTCATCAGAGTATGATAGAATTTCTAGCTCATTTTTACCCATACTCTAAACACAACTAATTTCTACTCAAATCTGAGCTGTTATTAGTTAGTTGATATCATATATGAGGCTTCAACCTACCATTTTGATATATCCTGCATTTTCTCAAACCCTTCTGAAGAAGTCACCAAGCCTTCTGAATCTTTCAAAAGCAGCTTGCTGATAAAATAGGTTTGAATTTTTCAAAAAGATTTTGTTCTCCTTTCAGGTTATCAGTAACCCCCACCAACTACCACAGGCAGTATACAGTTACCATGCACTCAGAGTACAGTTAACAGCAATAACACTGTTTAGTAGAACAAGAAACATATTGCAACTTCAATGGCATAACTGCCAATTCTTTTCATCCAATTTAAGGTTTCACGGCTTCAGTCCATGCATATGGACTGCTTCACACAGACACTTCCTGTTGCTTCAGAGCAGCTGAACAGCACTGCTCAGCGACCTGCCTTTTCTCATTACTGCAGAGATCTACTGCCACTGCCCCTGGTCTCATGAAATGCATCATCTTTCTTGGGAGACACACGGGGAATTAGTGCCCCAGGGGTTAGATAGCACAGAGCTTGGCCAAGCAGTGTAATTCACAGGTTAGACCAGATGTTCAAGCAGCAGACAGCCAGAAAGCATTTACTGGTGCTGCTGCAGCCAGAACAAGCTGGTGTCTTACATCCAGCATAAGCAGCAAAGTAGATAATGTTTCTCATAGGAATAGCTTTTAGCCTCATTGATCTCCCATAAAAGCTACTGTACAACCATGTGGCCCTAAATGCACACGCTGTGGTTTAGCACTAACAATTCCCAGAAACAGATGCAGGATTGTCATTCTATCAACAATATGCTTCATACAGCAAAGAAGAAAAAAAAAAAAACAACAAACAAACAAAAAAACAAAAACCCACAACGAATGGGAACATTTTTCATATATAGATCTCACAATCAGAAATTCCAGTCATTAATTCCTGCAGCAGAGCATTGCACCCTAGTACCAGGGCTATAGGCACAGTGAATCAATGCCAAATCAGAAACTTCTGCTCCAGAAGAGGACAATTGGCAGAACTTGTGCCTTGACAAATTTGCTCCTGATCTTTAGAATCCAACTATTACATTGGCTGCAAAGTCATGAAGACAGAGCATCACTGAAACTATCAGCATAAAGGCTTAAGGATCTCAGATGTCAACATGGTTCTGTTTCTTTTCCTACAAGACTGTATAACATAAATCCGTTTAGCTGTGTTTATTTCAAGTAGTATTTTATCAAAACACATTCTATTTTCACTAATTAGTGAACTGAACTTGATATCAATTAGAGCAAAAAGAACTGCTTTTATAACACCCCTCAACTAGCTGTAAGTGACTATTACACAGATGACAGAGGAAAATGCAGAAAATTTTGGAGAGCTCTGATAGTCAGTCTGAAATAGGTTTTGTGATGACAGCTGGCCAGAAAGTTTTTTCCTGGAAATAATTTCATACTAAGAATAACCTTCATGAAATAATTATTTTAACAGAGGCTTTTCCAACCTAAATGATTTTATGGCTCTAAGATTTTAAAGAACTACATGCCAAACTATAGGGGGGTGAGAAGGACCTTCTTCTGAAATCAGCATTATTTCTATTCTGCTTTAGATAATTTGGGTTTTGCAGGTATTTCCAGACACATTTTAGAATCAGTACACATTCCATAATCAGGAAAACAGGAATCAGCTCACCTTTCAAAAATAGTTTGCTTATCTACACATACTTTTTGACATCTTTAATCACAAGGTTGACTGGAAAATGCATCACAGTGCGTAATAGCAGCCCAGGGAACTCAGAATGCTTCTGCTCTAGGGGAAGTCTGCAAACTCACAATCTTTTCTATCAGCAAAGAGTATAATGCTGTTACTGTCAGAGTTCTCACACTTATGAGTCTTTGCTTGTAATATTTTGTGGCATTTACACAGCATGTGGCATTATCTAAAGTTACTACTGTAACTGTGTATGAAGAACAGCAGCTAGAGGAACAGAGTCCTGTATCGCTGATTGGTGCAGACACTGTTCACACACAGGGATTGGTATTATGTAACAGAATTCCAACCTGGAGAGAAAGATGCCTGCCAGCACTTCTGCTGGCCTAATCCAGCTTCCACCAAAGACATCTTCTGTCTGGTCACAGAAAATACAGTACCAGTAGTTGGGGGTATCCCTTCTGAAGTACTCAAAGTTAAGATTAAGAAAAAGAAAATTAGGCATGACCTAATAGAATTTTATATTCAAATATATATGGATTATTAAAAGAGTCTGCTGTTTCTTTTTCTCATTTTGCACAACAAATCTCTTGCTATATTATGCGTACTATTTATATGCATATTATATTGTAGTATGCATACTACTATATTACTGCATTACTGACTTCCTATATTTTAATTAGAAAAGAACAGGTCACATAAAATTCTTGTCATGGTTACAGATTGACTTAAAATGGTCCTGTATCTATAAAGTATGATAAGCCTTGAATGTTTATCTATCATTTGATTTTCTTAAATTAATTACTTTTTACTTTTCTATCAAGTTCAATAGGACTTTTTCATATGTGGCACCACAAATAAGTACCAGAATTCAAACTACTTGATTTTACAGCCTCAAGTTGTTGTCATATCTTTTGCACTCTATGCAAGATATTAATTTTTAGTTTTAAACCTGTTTTTCAATGCACTGGTTCAGTTTTCATTTAAATTGTCCGGACAAATTAAATAACATTAATGTCATCTTAAAGACAGCTTTACATATCCCCAAAACTTATTTATACAACAAATGAGAAGGTAATGAAAGGACTTCCTTTAAAATCATGATGGATTGGGAGATGTGGATTGACCAGTTCTAAATATTAGTTCTCAGTAACAGCCACAATTTCCTTTGAATGAATTTTCTTTCAGAAAAGATTTCTTCACATACATAACCAGGGGTTTTTAGCTTAATTCCACTCTCATCAAACCACTTGAATATCAGGAATTTGAAATCATACTAAATGCAGATACCCCAAAAAACACAGAATGTGTCCAGTTTCAAAAAATGTCAGGCATGTGTTCTTCTGTGAAAATTCACATGTAAACTTTATAGCTCAAGCCCACCTCATTACTTCAACAGCATTAACAAGATACTTCTATTTACTTTCCATATATTTCCTGCTGACTTCCCAGGTCAACCTGATAAAGCCTTCATGGTCTCTATCATGACAGCAAGAGTAGGAATAGGGTTGTTTTTTTTTTTTTTGTTTCATTGGTAATTTTATAAACCCACCCCCCCCCCCCGATTTAAAAATGTGAAGCAAGATGAAGACAACATGAAATTGCAGAAATGAAAACAATTCTTTTAATTGTTGCTCTGAAAACATTGGGAAGAAAACTGTTTCCTATTCACAAGATAGTATTTTACTCTTTAGGGGCACTTTAGGGAGAAGGATTTCACTACAATAGTAAGTCTTTTCCTTTTTAACCCCTCTTGAAAATTAGGTTATTGAAAAATGGAGTTTAACTAGAAATTTTAAATTTACATTGATTATAACTTATGTATGAAAAAAAATTGGCATTAGCAATGACACTGGAAGTACATAGTAGAATATCAGCTTTCCTGGAAACAGCAGGTATTTTGGCATATGTTTTATTCAGCACCACATCAGCATGTATGCTGTAATTTATGTAGCTTCCTTGCACATGGAGCAACTTATTCTTTTTTCTCAAGATTTCATTTTTATATTTTGATTATAGATACTTCCATTGGGGCAATCTGAGCTCCCTCAGAGCCTTAAGGTCATTCCCAGGAGGCAGAAAAGAGCATGTTCCATGACTACAATTAGAAAGCAGAGCATGTCCAAAACTACTGCCCAAAAGGCTGTGAAAGCTTGCAATCTACTCAGCTTTCAAATCAGCCTGAACATATTTGCCCTGCCACCAACTTTTACAAAACTTGCAGGAATACACATATTTGATACTGCCACACTGCTTTAAATCTGATGGAGTTTAGCCAACAAGTGTCAAAGGACATGGAGATATGGACAGGCAGCATCACAACACAAAGGTAAACCAAGCTACAGTTTCCTAAGAGGTTCACATCAAGACATCTGGAATCAGCTTCTTGCTTTGTTATTTATAATGTGAGGATCCTTCATTTGAATTTATAAAGTGCAGGGAGACCTCGAGAAAGAAGATGCTGTGAAAGTAATAAGCATGTTTATCAGTCTGTTCTTATTCAAAACAGAGCATACATAAACAAGCCAGACAGTGAAGGCACCCTTTATGAGCCTGAAGCAGGGATTTCCAGCCCCCTCTGCAGAACTGTGTCCAGCAGTTACATCCACCATGAGGTGACCTGGACAACCAGGACTTTTTCCCATCCTGGGGACAGACAGGTGCCACTCAGGCCAGACAGCAGCCTGGGGGCTGAGGATATTCAGGATATTCATGGAGTGAATTGCATGTTTTTTGCTGTTTCAAGACATCTAAAAGTGCCAGTAAAAAAAGCACATATTGTCCTAAGAAGCAGCCATTGTCTAGTCCCAATTTCTCTGAAGGGCCTTGACTTGATGTGTGTTAATAAGTATGAATTTTGCTTTTAGACTTTAGAAGTTCTCATTGGTTTGTGTAGGGTGTGGATGCTCAGAATCCAGGCAAGGCTTCAGATGCTGCTGGCATAGCACAGCAGAGCCAGCTGGAAAAAAACATGAGGGAAAAGGATGTTGGACAAAGGTACAGCACAACCTCAGAGGAAGATCCTCCAGAGAAAGCTCACAAAACGCGTGTGTGAGGTGAGGCCATTTGGGACTGAAACTCCCTGGTCAGGTTTAGGTTTGTTATTGCCTCGTATCTCCTCAAAGAAGCAGCACACCGTGCCCTGCAAGTTGGCTTCTCCCTGTGAGGATTATTGGAGCTTGATGAACAACAGGAAAAACCCACAGATTTCTGATTTTTGGTATGTGAAAGCACATAAATCTAAAAAATATTGTTTTAACCTTACAAAACATGCCATGTTTCTTCCCTTCGGACCTCTATATATTTTTCACATAATCTAACCTTTTTATATTTTTATATTCTTCAGAAAGGTATTTTCACAAAGCTAAATAATGAAAACACAAAACATTTAGTTAGGAAATTGTTACAGTTTCCAAGAATCTTTTGAAGAGAACTATTACAAACTGGAAAGTACTGGAAGGATAATACAAAATTACTTCACAATGAACCCAAAATTCAAAAGCTACTTCCAGTATTCTCTAATTTATAGCTGATATTTTTTCATATTATAATTGAAAAAGATGTTTACCTCCACATTTATACACTAACAGCTACATAGAAAACAAAATCTTAAGTTAGAATTAATTTTGAAACTATTTGGTTTATACAGGATTTTTTGAACCTATGATAGAAAAATTATAGCAGTCATTATGTGCATATAGCTTTTAACATTTCACTAGAAACCTCTACTTTTCTGCCAATAGATCAGCACTGAAGAAACTGTCAAATTTCTAACATCACTCTCGGTTTGAAAAATACCAAATTGTGGTATTTTCTCTATCACCTAGTTCCATTATTACTACATAACAGATGTTTATTAGTGTCCTCCCAATGCATTCTGGGCTGAACTCTGTCTTCAATTAAATATTCAAAGACATTGTTAAGACAATCCAGTCAGATTTCTTCTATAGTCTGGACCATCTAATTTCAGTTGTTCCTGTATTGAGCCAAATTTGTTTGTGGCTGCCTCAGCTCCTCTTTCTGGAGAGAGTGTATTTTCCAGCAAGATCCTGATTAATATATCTTCTTCTCTCAAGTTTGGATTTCATTGTGACATATCATTTTGCTTCAGTAAGTAAATATATAAAATGTATATCCAAAGTCAGCTTTGAAAGCCATGTAACAACTGACCTATTACAAACAATGGGTCTTCTATAGTGGGTAGCTTTGCCAGGATTAGTGTGTTTCGATGAGATAATCAACTATGCATTTTGTGACCAGCTCACTCACATCCTGGCAAAATGATCTTGCTGGGAGGCAGACTGCATGCTTCACTACCAGGAAATGGACAATGACAGATAGTCTGCATTTCCATTTACACGTATCCTTAATTGTTGTCACTGAAAAAGACGTGCCAGATACTGACACAACAGATCATTCAAAATAAGTTATGTATTCATGTTAAGCGTTATTTATCCAGACTGCAAAGGAAAACAAATACTGCTCTTTCTCCCCCTCTTCCTAATTAGCCAATTGTTTCAAATGCTTTTTGTTAGGGATTCAGCAATTTATGTTCTTTAAGCTTGTCATAAAGATAACGCTTATTATGAACTATGCTAAGAATACAGTCCTAATTCAGCTTCCTTTCTTTTCTAGCTACACCATAATGAAGATGTTTGCAGGATTCATTTATTTGATTCTGTCCAGGGAGCCTCATGAAATGTATTTAAAAATAAACACAATGAAAAACCCACGCTCAAAACATCACTGGTTTTTTTTTTCACTGGTTTTTTTTTTTTTTGGTTTTTTTTTTTTTTTTTTTTTGTGTGTGACATACTAATAACAGTGCTAGGAGTCCTGTTAAAATTTGGTAAAAGAAAAAAAAAAAAGCCGCATTAACAGATAGGAAATTGGAAAAGAATAGTCTAGCTAACACTATTTAAGAAAAGCTGAAAATTATGCTATAAAACAACCTCATTAAGGCAGCTTTTAAAAAGTAAACAAAAGAAACCCCCAAATCCCTAAAGATTAGAGACAAAAAAAAAAGTAACTTCTTAAAAATAATTTCCTAATGAAACATGGCCCTTTCTAACACTGGAGACCTCCTGAACAAAAATAGTGTAGAATACAGTTTTCATTATTGTTATTAATAATAATAAAAGAACATTGGTCTTTAATTTCCTGAGACAAGACCACTCATCTTGGCCACATCATGAAGTGCACAAGGACTTCTTCAGTGAAGGAAAAAGGAGCTTCCCAGGGCCCCTAAACACCAACTCCCAGCCTCCATTCTGCCTTCTTCCAATTTCTCAGTGATCTCAGCTTCATCAAAAAGCAAAAATTAAACAGATTTTACTGAAGATCCTAAATTAGAGATGTCTCCCCAGACTGAAGACAGATTTAAGCTGTCAGTATATAATGCATAGAACATAACACAGGAACATGATGTACAGAAAAGACCTGCTCTGAATTAATCAAAGTCAGTAAAAGAAATAAATCTCACTGCTTTTATAAATATTATCTAGTTTCAATACATTTTTTCCACAGTTCTGATTTCATACTGTATTTCTTGGGAAAATCACTTTTTGTGACAATCAGTGGAACAGCCTATTTCCACAATTCCTTACAGCCCAGCAGGCAGGCCTACCTCTACAGCCTTGTTAATTATGAATCCTTTCTGCAATGCTAATAGATTATTCTACTTTGAATGAGCATCCAAAATTATTTAGTAACACCTTGTTTAATATGACAGTTTCGTGATTTTACATATGAAATAATTAATTTGCTTAAAAAAGTGTAAAAAATACAAAAGACCCTTCACTTGTGCTATCATCTCTTCTACCAACATAAGCAACACCAGGGCAAGTCATTAATTTGTTTATGGAGTTGTTGGGTTTCTTTATTTTTTTTTTAATTTTGACGATTCAGCCAACATCAGCTTAACTATAGCTCCTCCAGGTCAGTACACACAGGTACCGTGGATGTGACAACAGATGGCTCTACAAATGAGTATATATGCAATATATAAACACAGTCAGTGTCAGTCTACAACAGGTTCCATGCCTGAATAAGTAAATTGCTTTTCATCTTTAGAATGTGAAAACAGAATGCAGCTTCATTTGGCTTTGTTTTTATTCTCACCATTTTTTGTTTTGACTGCAAAATCCTTACTCTTTCACCACAGTATAAGGCCTGACCAAAAATGCTTAGTATCTATACACTCTTCAACCTTTCAAAAATCAGATTTCTTATAAAAGATTCAGATGTTTAACTCCACAAACAAACATTCCTATTAATGCACCAGCCAAGTCCAAAAATAACAGCTTCCATAATGGACTGTTACACTGGCTAATCCAGTCTCTCCTTCATTGGCATGAAGCTGATTGTGGCCCATTCCACACTACCTGGAAATCAGCAAATCCCTTACAAGAATTTCTGCTGCATTACATGGTAGAATGAGAGGTTTGTAAGTAAAATTATTGGAGAAATGAATTATGGCACTAATATAAAAGCACAAGACTGAGACTAGAGACTGGTGTATTCTCATAGCCATACAGATATTTTGCTTCTTTGTCTCTTAGCAATCCCATTTCAATGAAAGATGCAGGAATTAAACCATCTTGAAAATCAAGCCATTAACCCTTGCCTCAGTTTACCCAGTAGCAGTGTGTTTTATGTTAAAATATAGACGTATTTTATCACAAGAGTGTATTGAAGAATTCCCTCTTTTTTATTGTTCTCTTCTAGTACTATGGAGAAAGCTTTTGTAGAGTACTCAAACATACTCCAGGAACAGATAAAGGACTGCCTAAATTGGTCTAGACAAACTTATTGCTTCCAGCTTATTGACTCTCTTCAAGTGGCTTCAATTTCCTGTGGCATTTCAGGAGTAACCTAGGCAGGGAACGAGGAGCTGGTTGAACCACATCCCTGGCACACCTGTGTCACTCAACACTCCATACCAGGTTGTCCCTAAACTGTTCAGACAAATTCTCTTTAAACTACTGAGGATAGGCCAACTTCTATTACTAATTTATGCAGCCAGGTATTTCCTGTTGTCACAAACACTTTCAAATTAGCTAAAGATACTAAAACTCCACAGGAATTGCCCATTGTCCATTTACTGGTCTGTCCAAAGCTCATTAGGATGTGCTAGCAAAGAATGAAGGTCAATGGACAGATTTGCATTTTCCCCCCTTTCTAGAACCATTAGATCATAAATTTGCTGCCCACGGACAACTTCACTGAAGAAGAGGAAAACCTTTTTCACTTCTGCTGCACCCAAAACAAAACCATAAACCAGTAGCACTTTGACGTAAGAGTGTTTCTTTCTACCACAGCTCTCTTGATCCACTGAGCTAAAGCGGATTGCAGGACACAATCATCACACGCCCCTTTTTGTCACAGGTTGTCACCAAGGCCAATTAATGGCACGTTATTGCAGGCCTGATATTCCATTTAGCATCCAGCTGCACGCTGATTACAATATAGTTATGACATTAATATAATTACACATTCTATATATAATAGGCATTGTAGAACATATAATAACATAATATTGCAACAAAAGACAGTCTGGAGTACAAGTCCAGAAAGTATGCACAGTTATTTCATAATTTATTTTCCAAGCCCGATTTTTTTCTCGTTCTAGCTACCTCCATTACACTGAGGGGAAAACGCAACACTCACCCAGATGAGGTCACAAGAGTCCTGTGTGAGCAAACAGAGCACCCCAGCCTGGATCACACCTGGCAAACGGGATAAAATCCTCCAGCAGAACCACACAACTCTCCCCGGCTCAAGGGCAGACAGCACCAGGAAGGTGCAAGCCTCCTGACTCCTCAAACATGAGCCTGCTATCTCTGCAACACTCTCGGGCTGACTACATTAGAAACAAGAGAACAACTCCACGAAACAAACTCATGCAATTCCTCACATCGTTACTGATGGACTAACCAAGCCACCTCAGAGAATTTCCCCGTTCGTTTAGCTTCGCATAAAATATCCAACCCTTACGGTGTAAGAACAATACAAATGGATAATTAAGGGTATTGATTTCATAATGATTAATGGATATTGTAAAGTATCTTTTTGCACTCTGCTTTCCTTACACAGCCAAGGCTCCCACTAACGTCACAGGGAGTTTCTCGAGTGAAGAATGCTGGGCTAGGTAACTGTTTTTGCACTTCAGGGCATCTTGCTCCATTTGTTTTGTGCTTAATAAAAGCTCATACTTGTACAGTAATTTAGCATCTCTGAATAAACAGAAATTGTGATTCATAATTCTCTATCTCCTTGTCCTCATTTCTTAAAAAAAAAAATAAAAATGAGTCACTGTTGTTTAATCCGATAATTATGCAAACACTAAATCTTACACTGGAGGAGAAAATGTTAACACATATTGAAAAACCAAAATGCGTAGAACTATAATCTGTATGATAAAATGCATTACTCTGTTTAAAAGGATTGTTTTACAGAAGCAATTAACAATCAGCAATCATACAGTTCAGCCTGGTGTTTTGATGCCATCTGTTGGAGTAAGGCTTCACATTCCCTGGAATGAAGCTATAATTTTCCGTTTATGATTTCATTAGATGCATAGAGTGTAACAGCTACTAAAAGAAAGAGGATTTCACCAAACACTTTCATTTTAGAAAGAGCTGCTCTAAACATTCCTGTTTCACACAAATCTTCTCCCAAGAGAACAGGAAGTTGGCAAATCTGCAGTCATTTTCAGAACTCAGTAACACATTCTATGAAGAAATGTATCAGAAGCTTTATTTCCTACCAACAAATTTCTGAAAAATTTATTTTAGGAACACGACGCATCTCATTTCACTCAAAAAACTGCTGCAAAAATTACTCAGAAAAAAAGATATTTTGTTAATTTCCAAAGACTGTAGCGATAGTTTTCCAATGAAAAAACTTTGTAATTTTACATGCATCACAAAAATACGTTTTCCAGTTTTATTAATTTATTAAATACTTGATTAAATCTTTGGGGGATTTTTCACTACACTAGGGGGAGCCAGATCACTACATTGTACACACAATTAACCCTCTAAAAAGATTCTTTTAAAAAGAGCCCTATAAATACCTCTAGCTGATAAACCATATTTCTATATGATAGTACTAACACAGAAGTGCCACAATATACCATAGAACATTAAATAAATAATAAAGCCATAGGAAATAAAATTACTCTTACTCTTTTTATTATTTCATTGTTATTATTATTAAATAGTCTGCTTCAATGTACGCAGAGAAAAAAAACAAAGCAAACATCAAAACCCCAAAACAATCACCTGGAAACCAACCTAAAATAATTCTGCTTTTTCTCCTAGTACCACACATCATGCAGATTCACCTCTATAATGTTGGCCATTATATTATTAATTCAACAATAGCATAAATAGGGAATGCTACTACACTGAATGCATAACTATTACATTTTTCTTTTACACTAATACTCACCCATTACACTGAATTTTTTGCTAAGTGTAGAAGGAAAAATTCTGATTTTACTTTTCATGTGCCTACAAGTTTTAGTCTTCCAAAACAGACCCATTTGTAAATCTTTAATTTTTAAAGACTATAACCAGTTTACTCTGATAACAGGAAAATCTCATTCCTGAAAAAAAAAAAAAATTCATCTGGTAAATGATGATTTTAATTGTTGATTCCTTTCAAGCATTATGGTGAAAATTGCCCACTCAGTCGCAGCTTTCAAAATCAAGACCAAACAAATGTATATGGCTGCAAAATTGTGCCCAACTGCACAGACTTCAAAAAACACAACTACCCCACCCATGCCAATTCCACAGATGTCAAAGAGCTTCCTAGAACAAGGCAAAACTACTTCTGAATTGCTAAAGGACCCACAAAGGCAGACGCCAGACACGGAACTGCAGATGCTGAGAAAGAACAAGCACAGTGATGTGATACTATGTGAATCTGCTATATCTGAAAACAATGTATTTGGTTATAGATAGGTTCCAAGAAATACCAAGGGCCTCTGGTTCCAATAGAGATCTGTTTATTCACCCCAGGAAGTCAAATATCATGCAAACTTTTTATGTGACTGAAGTTAATTATATGAAGGAGGAATTTAGCACTTGCTCTACTTGCAATCATATATTTAATTAAGAACCCTAGGATCTTGAAAAATTGTATTATTCTCATTTGTTTGGCCTCTTTCATTACTATATTCAATTATCTTTGGGTTTTTTGCTATATGTTTATGGTAATAAATATCCATACTACCAGGTTTTTTCTAAAGTATGTTGAGCAGACATGGGTATTTGACAAAAGTGCATTCTTTTAAAACAAGTAATGTATTCATGTACTAAAAAAACCCCAAACTGATAGAGGTAAGCATGGATATTTATCTTAACAAAACCAATTTTATTCTACTATTTCACTTCTTTTGCATCCCCTACTCTCCACTCATGATCAATTTTTTCCCTTTCTCCTTCCCCCACTAAGGGATGAGCTGCCCTGTACATCGTTTGCCATTTGTATTTCCAGTCAAACCTCCAGTAGAAACTCCTAGACATGGCTTTATTATTAAAATAATGAAAGGAAAGGGTGAGAAGGCCCCAGACTGAGGTCCATTGAGTCTGGTCTGGCTTGGCCATCCCAGGACTGTAATGAAGAAACATTCATGGGAGCAGGAGTATTAAATGGTTGTGCAGCAGATGCTGCCTCTGGCTTGGAAGCAACATTT
Organism: Cettia cetti; assembly: GCA_013401135.1. Lineage (NCBI taxonomy): Eukaryota > Metazoa > Chordata > Aves > Passeriformes > Sylviidae > Cettia > Cettia cetti. Next base: position 64,309 of record VZUI01084061.1, on the reverse strand, counting down.
TCCCAGGCTGATTTCTTTATAAACACAGGTTCAACTCTTATGTGAATAATTGCTTCTATCTCATAATGTGACCCTTAAAATCCAAGAAAATTAGATTTGATCTAATCTGTGAGGTCCAGAAACAAATCTGACATGACAGAGTGAGATGCTGGCAATGTTCAAGAAATAATACATCATTTCACTCAAACATGAATCAATAACTACGAGAGAAGAAACTGTGGATCTCTTCAGGATTTCCCTGGATAGCATACGTCCATGCCCCTATAGTGTATTAGGCTGACAGCTGCAGCAATATTTCCATTAGAAAGTACTTTGGATTCTTTTGAAAATTTATCCAAGAATATAATAATGCTACTATTAGTACTTTTCCCAAGCTGCAAATACCCCATACACAGGCATATCACTCAGCACAGACACATTTTTACACTCATTGCTGTCCTGTCCTCACCCTTCACCCACTACAAGAAACCTCTCATCTTCCACAGGATGCACATTTGCCTTTTATTAAATTAAAAAGCTAGAAATTTTGACAGAAAACCATGTGCTGATGGCAAGGATGTAAAGAGAGAAATGTTATTTGAGTGAAATGAACAATAGTTTTTCCTGTTCTTACTCTTGTGCAAAAAGAAGTGTTTCTAATTTCAAGAGATCTAGTGACTGATTGAATCTGTCATCTTTCTTTAAAAGTAGATAAAGGTAATTTTCATGTCTTAGTTCACCAGCAAAAATCAGTAGTTATTGAGCACAGTGAGCACGTAGACCAGGCAGTAGGGACAACACTTTGGATCTTTCATAGAGTCAAAATGCAGAACCTGTGGAAACTGGTCCTTCACTGAAAGTATGTTTCTTCCAAAGCATTCATAATTCTGTGAATTACTGAATGGACTAATCACACGAGAGTTACTGCTGCAAGATTTTATTGATTGTATGCCTTATCTGCCTAGAAATACCTCAGGCATTTTCTACCTCTGTGGAAGAGCAAACCTTGTAGGAGGTGAATACTGTCTATTGTGACCATGTTTTACTGCCCAGCCTCTCAGAAGAGTTTTGAAATTCAAGCAGTTCAAGTTCTTGGATGAAACAAAGTAAAGTTTTCAATCTGCAGTTCCAGAATTAGGAACTTCTTACAGATCTGGAATGATAAGGAGAATGTTCTTACAAAAGCTATTTTGAGGAAAGGTCTGAAATTATGGGTATAAAAATCACTATTGAAAGCATGTTTTGGTTATAGCCCAAATTTCAGCTGAGTTAGAACAATAGCCTATGTTTGCTCATCATCCTTTACCAAAAGTAACTCTTGTTTGACAGCAACCTTCTCCAGTGTAGTTTATCACATCCTAAATAACTTGACTTTTGGAGGTAGGAGAAGAATAAATTAAAAGATGAGACTTTTAAAAATCTCATATTGTGAGCCAAGTTTAAAAAAAAAAAACACCCTACAAAATTCACCCAAAAACTCTACAAACACAACTGTATAAAACATTCCAGTAAAATCCTTTCTAAGAATCATGGAATATATGCATTAATAATTCCTTAATGCCAGCAGTGTTTACCTGCTGATGTATCCAAAGGTTATTCTTGGTATGTTTGCCTCAGCATTACACTAGGAGATCATGGTTTGCTGCTTACTTAGCATTAATTCAAAATATTTTTTGCAAGAAAATGCCTCCAGGGATACAGTCCTATAATTTTTTTGTCCCAGAGAATTCCCTATTTTGAGTTGGGAGTGGTGTAGTATCTCACAATGACTCCCTGCACAAGGGGAAAATTTTGGTTCCAGTTTACAAACTTCTACTGCAAAGGCTTTAATTTTCAGATTGCTCTCTGGATTTCTGGGTAACAATGAATTATTTTTGCCTACCAGAGGAAGAAGAAAAGGTGCATAAGCTACTGCCACAACAGACACAATCTATTTAATATGTTATGAGTAGAGGCACATTATCTTCAAAGGCAGTGCTTGATGAACAAAAGAGCAGAGGTTCCCTTGAATGAATCCCCAATGAAAGCCACAGGTGTTGCACAAGAACATGGCACTTTCTCCTCTCCCTGTTCCTCTCACCCTGGATAGCTCCTTAACAAGGGCAATGGTTTCCTCTAGCAAAAGAGGTTTCTAAACAAATTCACTTGTTAGATGAAGATTCTGACAATTTTTACTAATTGAAGAAGTTACAAGAGAAAGAGAAACATTTAATATTTCATGCAAAGAAAAAAAAATAGAAATAAACTACTCAGAAGGTCTCACAAGTTTTAACATTAAATCACACTATGCATCCTGAAGCTACAACACAACCAGTCATTTTATCTTTTCTAAAACTATAAGAACTCATTATAAACCAGCAGTTGGTTGGGTTCAACAGCTATTATGATAAAGGACAGTCTTTTCCTCCAGTTAAAGCATGTGCAGTGTCAGGTGGAGTTAACAAGTGAGCTCATCCCACAATCTAGGTCCTAAATACCTCCAGGAACATCAACTACCAAGTATGACATAAGTGATATACAAGGGCCTCTAATTTTAGTTGAAAGCAAAAGTCTAAATTCCACTTCCAAAATGTTTCAGCATCTACTTTAAACAGTTTGCATTATTCTGTCCCACAACCACTTTTGCCAAACTCTCAAAGCTTGTTATAGTTGAGCTGAGAGAAGGGGTTTATTCCTTACATGAACCTAGTGCAGTATTACAGCCTATTAACCACCCACCCCAGAGTTCCTTATCAGCTACCAAATATTCTTTTCTGGAAGAGTCAGTCCCTCAGTACAAACTTAGTGTATAAATATGTGTCCAAGTCTTGCACCTGGCTTTAATTTATCTAAGGAATCTCTTATTAATAGCATGTGAACAGCATTCAAAGCATGGCTATGGTGGTTTTGTACTTCAGAAATTGTTAAAAAAAAAAAAAGGAGTCTGAGAGTTAGAAGACTCAATTCTATTGATTCGAATATTAGTGTAATTCCATCACTAAGTAGCTCCTACCATTGGTATCCTCTACCATTAATAATCTTAAATATCATCTAACATCTAGATGAGCTTAAAATAAAATTAATTCAGATGCCTCAATCTAGTCTCTGGCAGGTACTCATTAGCATAAGAAAACTGCTCCATGACTGCACACTGATGATATTCTAAATACACAAATGACTTAAAAACTAAAAAGATACAAATCAAGGTGCAATTTCCAGAAGTCAGGTTTTCTACAGTTTTTCCTGGGCTTGTTATTTTGTTTTCTTAAGACAAACCTTCTCGAGTGTATTACAGCCTTACATAAATCTGGCCAAGAAATTGTGTCTCATACACTCAGTTTTACTAGACTCACTATCTCTTTTTAATCAGTGCAGAATTCATCTAAAATTGTTATAAAAGACATATTTATGACGTACTGAAAAGATAAGAAATAAATTTTAATAGTGACTGCTCTAGACAAAAAAGGACCTTGAAATCAAATCACTAAATTTCAAGAACTGCTAAGATTATAACTGCTCACATGTACACTCTTCAAAAAAAAAAAAAAAAATAAAATCAAGTGAATATACACAGCAAAAAAAAAAAAAATCTATGAAAGTATCAGCAGATATGACATTTTAACCAAAGGTGTGTGGAAAAGATTTTATCTTCTGAATTTTCACTGGAATACCTCAGAAATATTTGTGATCAGTTATTCCAGAGAAATAAAACAACAACAGGTTAGGTACTTGTTGTACCAAGAAACATAATCTGCCCTTAGTCTGTTCTTTGTTTATTAATAAACAAGCCAACAAACATAGCCTTAGAATACCTATACCTCACATATCAGGAAACATTTGTGCCAAGCAGTTTAAGTTCTGCTTGTTGGCCAGATGACTCACCTCCACAAAGAACAAAAACCACTACTTACACTGTGTTTTCTACTGGCACAAACAATCTGATCTAACTTATTTTCTATAGTCACTTAAAACAGTCAATTCTTTTCCTTGAAAACTTTAGGGATAAGTCAGTCTAACTTAGCAGCTAAAAGAATACATCAATAGATACATAATCTTCTATACTCTGACATGAACTAAGCAGACTTGATGCACACATTGCAATAAAAAAATCTTTGGAAATTTAGTGTTCAGGCTACAGTGGTCAGAGTCTGCTCTCAGTTACACAAAGCATTTGCTTACAACAGCATTTATTTAAGGGAACAGGACTCATGATGATCACTGGTCTAAGTAATGCCAGAACGTGGCTCTGAAATTACATCTTTGCTTTTGGAACACAAGCAAGGCTTAATATACTTTTCAGCTGGACTTGCAGCTCAAACATGTTTTAGCTCCCTCTCACAAGGTTTCCAGGGAAAAATGCAGACCAAGGAGGAATCTTATAAAATACATCATATGCATTCCATTAATAGGCTCAACTAAGACATTTCTCAAGCTTTTAATTTTTATTAGAATATTACTAAGTTTAAAATAAAATTCCCTTATTTGCCTAACATCCAGGAGACTGAAAAATGAATGGATGTCATCCTTTTCTCAAATACACATAGAATTCATGCTACAAGAGAATATGACTACTACAGTATATCAACATTTTATTCACTCTTCAGAACATGAATATTTAAACAGAAGACATTTTTTCCCCATGCAGAAGTCTAAATAGAAGCTCTTATCTGAAATAGTAAAAGCTGTTATTTTTTTTTTCAAGAGGTTTTAGACTGTATAGAGATAGTTACATACACAGGCATCTCAAATGAGAGGGCACCATACATACATGTAATTGGTTGCCTTTTCTTTTTCCTCGGCAGTCTGTACAAAACGTGAAAATGTGCCTGCTTCTGACTAGCCATTAAAAGGCAGTGGTTGCACCATACTGTGATTTGGGGAGCTGAAGAAAATAGCCAGAACTGACTGATATCTGATAAACAGTAACAGGAGTCAGTTTATTGCACCAATCGTTAAATAATGGTGCTGATTATAAGGCTGCTAACTGCAGATGCTGTAATTGTCTGTCATAAATCTTAGTCATTTGTGACAGGAGCACAATGAAAGAGAGCATCTGCTTGAGGGCAAATGACTTCTGATAAATATCAGCTCTGCTAAAATGTACTTGGATGTGTCTCAATATTTTGGAGAGCCATTCATGTTGCTTCCACAAATGTGAAGTTATTATTGGTTTGTATTGATTTTGCCACCTTGGGTATTTTTTTTTCCTTTTTAAAGAGACAGAGTCAGAGAGTGACTCAAGGTTGAGTTGAATTGAATCTCTGCTCTTTATCTGATCTACTCATTCCTCTCAAATGCATGCTTGAGTAGAAAAAAAAAATAATTGCACTTTTTCAGAAGATTGCTGTGCAGAAACACAGCCTGGAAAATTCAATATGTAGTTCAGGTTTTTATTTTTTCTCTTAAAGCAACTCCTTACTGAAGGAAAAGAAGCACCTTTAAAGCATTGGTTTTGAACACAACACTTTAATAGGATTTAAAGTAGCTGAAGTAAGAGTCAATTAAGCTAGTTCTGGAGAATAATAATATGCAAATTTAAAAAGCTATCTGAAAGTAATTTTTTTTCTGTTTTCAGAATAATTAACAATATTTTAATTTCCTGGCCAACCTTAAGAATACAATAAAGCCAGCTAAGTTCTTCCACCCTGTCCCTTACTGAACAGTGCTTTAGTTCTTAATCTTAGAAACACTTATCATTCAGTGGGAGATTACAGTATAATTTCACTATCACTGAGAGTGCTGCATTCACATATTCATATTTAAACATGCATTCCTTTGTGATACTCTTAACACATCATCAGGCTTACACTTGAAAACATTTTCACAAGTAAGGGTAGTAAACCTGAAATTTAAGATTGAAATTTTTAACAATTTTTGGTAACAGACCATTCAAATATATAATGGCTTTCTCTTCCAGCAATTCCTTGTTCAATTCAGTGATCAGTACTTAACCTTTGCAACAGATTAATTTGGATTCTGCTGGCAGCTGTTGCCTTCACTGCCCAAGCGCACGTTGCCAGAAGAGGCGCAGCTCAGACGCCGCCTATGCAGAACCTGCTGGAGCAGATCGTTGCAGCCACCGGCTGGCAGCCCGACCCACGCGCTTACAGGTCAGGCCGCAGCCTCGGGGTGCGCGGGGCGTGGTGTGAGCAGAAAGCTGAAAATCATAAACTTAGCAAAAAATACTATTTTCTGCTCTTTAAATAACTTCAAGAGGGGCTAAAGACTAATATAGCATGAAACCATATGTGATGCCCTAATCCCTGCCATGGTGAGGTTCAGACTTGCAGGTTTGCAGCACAGTCCCCATCGCCTGATCTAACAGACAACAGCAGCATCACCACCGCCTGCCTGTGGGCCAGGACTTGAAGGGCAGGGGACGCCAGGTGACATCTCTTACCATGAGTTAAGAGGGAAACTCTTCACCTAGTTTATACCTACATAAAATTTAAGATAAATAATACCATGCCCCAAACCCTCCCAACCAACAAAGGAAATAGAGTGAAATGAGCAGGAAGGTATTTTCATAGCAGTGTGTTGTGAGCAGTAGCAGGTCATGAAGAAATGTGATAATGTCCATGCTGTTTGCAGTATTCAAAGAAATTAGGTTACCAGTGTTAGTGAGGGAAAATTCCTAATTGGAATATCATTGAAGACTGGTACAGCACCAAGTCAAAGAGCAACAAAATGGCAGAGGAAATAAATGCTGATAAAAGTTAGGATACAGCTGGGAAGAACACCTTCCTTTTACCAAGACATACAGAGGTTCCAAGGTGACTCCTGCCATTTGGCCATAGGACAGATTGTTTTATGGAAACACCAGCTCAGTGGCCACTTGTAGTCAAAAAAGTCAGCTAAATTTTGTGAATATTTTAAAAGAACAAAATAGGAAATTAAATTGTGGTTTTGTATCTTTAATACTTAATTCAGTTCTTTGCTTTCCCTCCCTAAATTAGGTAACAGAAACAGCAAAGATTTTGAGAAGACAAGACTGTAAATTCTGGACTAGAATCCAGACATAAGTGATATTAAAAACCCTAAAAAATAAACAAAAATATGAGATACAGCAGTTTAAAAATCCACTGAAGGATACAGAAATAGACCTGGAAGCTGAGGAAGTAGTCTGGGAAAGTGTTATGGTGTGAATTCTTACATTCTGTCTTGAGTCTCCATTACTGGTCTCTGCCAGAGATAAGATACTGAGTCAAAAGGACTTTGGGTATTAATGAACTTGATAAAAAGGGGATTACACTGAATCACGATTTTACTTAATTAATTGGCCCAAATGAATCCATCATCACAATAAGGCTGCAAGTGAACAAAAAGAAAAGTTGATGTCAATAGTTTAAACAAAACTTGCTTAATGGCTTATTATATTTTGTCCCAAAGGATCACTTTCATCCTCTAATTCATCTCTAGTTTCCAAAGGTATACTAGACACAAACTGACGACAGAAAAACTTATTCTTCCTTGAGCTGCATTTTTTTCCCCATTACTATTCCTACTTCCTGCAATACACTGCCTTAGCTTCCACCTCCAGCTCCCAAACAGCAACTTGGAGGTGAAGGCTGTGATGAATGCTGAACAGGGAACTGGAGAATACATTTACTGAAGTCTAATAGAAAACATTATCCTTCCTTTGTCTCAGTGAAACAAACCTCCAAACAATCAACAAGAAAAGCACAGAAAACAAAACACAGGCATCCAACTGGTTTTCAAATTCAAATTTGCAGGGATTAGTCCATATTCAACATCTAAGTATTTTAAATTATTTATAAATATAAAAATTATCAGATCTGCTGGAAAGGGTTTCTGGTCTTTGCTCATGGTCCCAAATCTATCTTGTAATGTGCTAGCAACAGGTTGTGAAACCTCAAAAGTTTTTTAAAAGCTAAGTTAGCTTTCTTTGTCACTTCCTCAGTAACAAATACTGTAGTGATTCTATTTAAAATATAATAAATAGAATGCTTGTTTTGATCCTTTAACATTCACTTTTTTCCTCTGCAATCAAGAAAGCTGAGATTCAGCAAAAGCCAAGTGCCAGGTAGGTAGACTATTCCCTCCCACATGAAATTGAAGACCAAAAGGAAATACTTTGGTATTCTTTATATGCACTAACTTTCAATCACTGTCAGGTTATGGGTTGATACAGAAGCTGCCAGAATATGAGAGGAGGTAACCCAAGTGTTTGTCTGAAACTTAGGACATCAACTGATGCCAAAAGGCCCCACGTTCAAAGCAAGGAGTTCACAAGTGTTTGTGTCTCCCTTTTAAATACACATTTCAAATAAATCCCTGTAGGTAAGAATTAGCCATTATTTATTACTGATAGATATCAATATTACTTATTTTTATTAACATCCTCGGATTTCTTTAGCTTACTCCTTGCCATGTAAGTTGTCTGTGCACATAAGCATTTTTAAGCTGATGCTACCCTGGAACTGCTGCCTGTGTAGAGCAGCAGAGCTGGGTGGGTAAAGCCCTGGGGCAGAGGTAAATCATCAACAGAGCAGCTCCTTGGCTCAGCTGATTCCCGGACCACCACCAGCAGAGGAACTTTTCCCAGGTCTTCAGCTGAGGCAAGTCCAGCAGCAGTCACTGTCTCAGACTATGACACAGAAGCAAAACTTTTTCGCTCAAATCTTGTTCAAATGTACTCAAGAAAACCCCTGTGGGTAGAAAGGACTAGAGTAAATGGCATTGCCAAGTTAGCCTTGGGGCTAAAGCTGTAACTTAAAATGTAAGTTTATTTCAGTTTAAAAATAAATCCTCTAAATCGGTGCCAATGAATGTCTTCCATTAAAAATTACTGTCAAGGAGCAAGGGAAAGCAGTATTCAGACTTGAAACTGTTTCCAAAGAATGGCCTGAAAGCTTTCACAAATGGCACAATAAGATCATCCAAATGAATTTTCTGTGACTGTTGAACTTTCACTCAGATGCTTTTTATTCCCCATCTCCCCCAGTATTTAATTATTAGTTTAGTAGACATTTACAGTAATTTTTCCTCAGGTTTTACCCAGGGTACATGACTTGTTAAAGGTACACTAAAACATTTTCAGGCCTGTAGGCAACTGAATTTCTTACAGATTCTTTAGAGACAAAGATGAGTGTAAATATTTTAAGTTGAAGACAAAATTTGGATTTGGGAGGAAATAGTTTTCTTGTTGTTTTAGAAGCAGGTCAAAAGAGTTATTACCTAAGTGAACAGAAACTCCTCTGTGTGATGGACGTACAACATCACCTCAATTTTTACGAGAAGATAATTGCATCATGTTAATGGATTCCCCCCCCACCCCCCAGAAAAACCTGTATACAAACCGATGAGCTGAAAGAGCAGCACTGCTTAATTTCAAATTTAAAATTAAAATAAAAGTGTGAGTTTGAATTACAATTCTTCTCAGATTGATTTATTTTCTTATCAGGTCCGAACAAAGAAGCTGTAGCCCCAAAGTTTCTCTAGAATGAGAATCATTCCCTTGCCACACTGCCTGTGCAGCAGGCACTTGCAGGCTGCTCCATGCCTGCTGCGGAATGCCAGCGGACCAGCGGGATGCCCGGCTGTGCCTGGGGGGCCACGCGGGCATTCCTGCGGGAGAGCACGGAGCCTAGCCCGGGGCACTCAACGGGTTAAACCCGCTGCAATATGCATTAAGCACATGTTTCGAGCCAGCAGGGTGCCAGTCTAAGATGTCCTCAAAGCCTAATTTGATAGATATTATGCCATATGCTGCTGCAAGTAGTCAGTAATAAAGAAAGTAAAATTTTTATGGATGAGCAAAACAGGAGCTCTTATGGATGGAGTGTTTTTAAGTCAGGTGTATAATTTACGTACCGTCAGACCACATGTAGAGTGCATTACTCAATTGAACTTATGAGCAGATAGGAAGGCAGTTTCTTTTAATAAGCACTTCTTCAACTTATTGGCTCTACAATTACTTGCACCAATTACCAGCAGCTGCTGCCTGTTTGGTGTTTTATCTTAGACAAGGAGTTACATTAGTTTCTAATCAACAAACCATTCAAGGACTCTTTAAAAATATTTAAATTCAATTTCCCCATTTATTTTGAATTAACTGAAATACTGGATATTTTCATTGTAGTACTTTGATTCTTCTTAGGTTCTTCTCCAAACATAGATTTACTGTTGTAGCATTTAAATTCAAATTTTTATAAAGCCAAGAATATACATTATAACATATTTGATACAGGCATTTATATGCAGCATCAACATTGGCCTTATTGACAATATATGGTAATTGGTATACAGGTGATTTTTTTTGCCATAGAACTCAGTATACTCCAAAACCTTTCTGACTTGTTCAAGTCTTTCAACATTCTTTATAATTTGCCTGTTAGACTCACAATTAATAGAGCACTGGCTAATGTAGCAACAGAAAAATCACCAGAGAAAGCAATTAAAAAGAAATACCTTCCTATAACAGAAAAACTGGTATTTCTTTTGTAGTTTTTCTTCACAAATATCCAAGGGAGAGAGAAAGGAAAATAAATAATTTAAGACAGTAAGTAGCAGAAGTGGCTGAAAACTACAATGTACTGTAATATCAGACTCGGGGAGTTTTTTCAGAGAAGTAATGTCTGATGATAACGTAAGAAGCTGCAGGGTACAGCTGCTGTTCCAGCACAACAGCTTTCCTCACAGAAAATTCCTGGGAGACAACTCTATTACAAAAAAACCAGGTAAGAATACATAATGAATAAATACCCCCCCGACAATGAGACCAGCCAAACCACACCACCACGTTTTTGCATGTAAGATCTTATCCCAGTCAGACTTTGAGTTTATTTTTTTGGGTATGGGGACATCCTTCACACTGCCCATGAGCCATATGCTGGGAACTCAAAACCTGGCCAGGTTCCATTGGGATAGGCACCATTAGTGCTCAATCCACTCCAGAGAGTTCATCAGCCACAACAAGAGAGAAATCTCACAACACAAGCCAAATTTGGGCCAGTTACCATAATTCTGGGTTTAGCACTCAGGAGATAGAAGATGGCAATTCAGTGAAGTCTCTCAAATCCATTGGGACAAAATGATACAAGTCCAAACCCACAAAAATAATTCAGTCTCCATTCACAGTGAGGTTTTCACAGTCATACATTTTAACTGTCTGAAGGAAATGAAGAAAACCCCTCATTCTTAGTTTCCTGAAATCACACATCAGCACATGCAAATCCTGTACTTTTTTAAAGTAATAAAGCTAAACAGAGCACTCTGTTTCCTCTTATCTCTTGAAAAATGAATAACCAAAACTAAGAAACCCAGAAAATTCATTGAATGGGGCCTCAGGAGGAATACTTCATAAAATAAAGGAATCTTCTGTAAATATGAGGACATTACAACTATTTGGAGAACCCAGGGCCAGAGGGGATTTCTAGTATACTGGCTCCAAATACAGACTTCAGACTGTCATCTCAGAATAAATTCGGTTGCAGTAAACCTTGGGAAGTAATCTGACCCCACCCTTACACTCCCTAAAGCAAGGTCAACTTCAGATCTGGCCTTGAATTGCACTGAAAATGACAACAGAAAATGGGAAAATTATTCTGCAAATAAAAAAAAAATTAGAAAATTCATAGTGAGTATCAGTTGAAAACAGGTAATGAATCAACCTTCCATGTCTCAGTAGGTCCTACATATATATCTTTCTTCTTAATCTTCTGCAAAACATGACAAAAAAAAGCTCTGAAAGGAAGGGGTAATTTTCTGGGATTTTACAGAACACAGTAAGTAGTCAGGCCTTTTTCACTCTTCCAAAAAAGATCAGTATTTTCCAGAAAAGTGGAAAGTCCTAAGAGGAAGATCCTGCCCTCTCTCTACCCTAGAGTTACAATTTGGTTTCTCCAGCACACTACCAGTGTACTAAAACTACCCTAGATGATGAAACATTTTGCTATTAAAATTTAGAAACAAAGACGTTCATTTTTTTATTGCAAATTCCTTTAACTCCTGCAGTTAAATTACAAATTATCCATCTTTTAATGTCATCTCTCACAGCTGGGAAAAATCTAACCCTCTCAGGACTCAATCAGATATTCACATCAATTTGTGTAATTAACACTAAGCTTAATATCTCTCTTAATTATGACTGCAAACACTTTCTTAAAATAAATCAAACTCACTAACTTACAAAAACAAAACAAAGAAACCTAACAGCACTTAAGGATGACTCATAAAAAGCTTTGAAAAGATTAATTCAAAGCATCTAGGGCATTTAGAAGAAAAAAAAAAAAATTATAAAAGCTGAGGTTGAAATACCAGAAGGGTCTGCTCAAGTTATTTGCTTCAGGGTGCAAGTACTACACCAGCTCACCATATTCCCCTAATTTATGAGATCCTATTCCTGTCTTCCCATGGGTATTTCCTACTCCCACCCCAATGCACATGAGGGACTGGACAACATTCTTGGAAAAATACACAGGGTTCTCATGTGTTTCCTGAAAGAAGGGTGGTCCATCCCACCAGCAGATTTGAGGTCTCCACATATATATTTGGCTACTCATAATTTACATTCAATTTAGTCTTTTTGATAATATCCTGAGGAATGACATTTTTTTAGCACATACTCAGAGTATCCTGCAGAACACACACCAGGAACGTGGCTGCTGGTGTCTCTGGATGATACATTAGGGCACTCAGAAAATTATATGAGGATCTTACCCTCTCCCTGGATCAAATCTATAAAATGCCAAGCACTCATTATGCACAATCCTCTAAGCACATTAGTCATGCTTGGGAATATACATTTACAACATAATGAATTTCAGACATATCTATAATTACACAAATTAGTGTTGGTTTAGAGTTATGCTTGTAGGGAATGTGGACATTCCTGTAAACAAAAGGACATAAAAATATCACTGATCTCTCCCAGCTCCACAGCACTACCTGAGCACTGGCATCACCTTATTGCACAACACACCTCTGGTTATTCAATTATGCACAGCACAGATACTTAAAGGCACAGAATTAACTGTGATGCAGTACAGAAAATGTTGCCAGTTGAAAGGCACCCATGGCCAAAGCAATGCTGTTTAAAGCAGCTGTGTCCTGCAGCCTTAGACCTTGCTCTTGAGCAGACAGTGAAGTCTTTTGCTAATTAAGAACCTCATTCTTTGAACTCTTTGCCTGCCATACAGCCAGTGACCAGAGTCAGTAAGCAATAACACCTAAAAATATAGCAATACAAACTATTTTCTAGATTAAACTCTTTCCCTGTGGAACAAAGGCATAGAGGTTTTTTTTCAAAATTGAAATCTATTATGGTTACTTCGTTTAAGAAACAAAATTCAGAAATGACTGAGGCACCCAAATGACAGCTGGAGTGGACCTGTCATGATCCTCCCTCTTATCCATTTAACCCCAAAAAAGAAGCAGCAGTTGTTCAATCTGCTGCTTATTTTTCACATAGTAAAGTTGCTTTTAAAGGATAGGAGTAATTTAGGTGTTCCTTACAATGGCACTTAATTTTTTTTTCTCTCACTCATCTTAATCTGGATAGAGGCAAAGAAGTTGTATCTTTCAGCAATTCCCAAGTGCCAGAAAATGTCTTGAAAATAAAATGTTAAATCTTTTGTTGTTTTAGTATTACCTAGCCCTTAAAAAGATGGATACAGCAACACTAATCTCTCCTTCCATTATCCCAACGGATTGTCATGGGGACTATTCCCCATGACAAAAATAAAGCTTTACTTTCAGTTACTCACGAAATTATTTTATCTCTTCCCACACTAAGATATTATCTTTGCTAGCAACCCAATTAAACAAATTTAACATCTTCTAGAACACTGGAATATCCCATTAAATTCTGAGCCCTAAAACTCAAGACTCAGGCTCACAGAACTACCAGAGCGCCTCAGAAAAGCTCCTAAACTACCAGAGGACCACCAAAAACTGAGCCCCAAAAAAAGGCCATCTACAGATGATAGACTTGAGGCCATGAGAGAAAAACAATCAAGAATTCTGTGTTTCTCTACAGATTTGATTTAGGACTAATATCAAGTCTACTGGATCTCATCAAGTAATCATGCTCTGATAGGAAACAAAAATTAAAAAAAGAGGCATGAATAGACAGATATCAAGCTTTGAAGAAATCTCTGTTCCTTTCTGTCTCATTCCTACAAGCTGTCTTAAAATGCACATCTCAAGTTCACCAAGGAAAGGAAAAACCCGAACAACAAATCCCCTCACAGCTCTTCAGGGAAGAAAATGTTTGTTCATGAACTTTTTTTCTTTTACAACAGCAGAAATGGATTGGTCATTTCTTATACAACAAAGATGTTTCCATTTGGGAAAGAAACAAACTCTACAACAGTTCATGTAATCACACCCAGCAAGGCTTCAGCTGCCCAAGGTGGGCACCACAGGGTTCACTGCCATGAGCAAAGGCCCCTCCAGTTATCTTCAGTGTCTGCATTAACCAATATCCAAATGTGGTAGCTAAGGGCTACTTTGTGACTATTAAGAAATGAAATAAACCACAAATTTCAGACTTGAGGCACTTGGTTAAATTCAAGGTGATTCTTCTTACCTTTGCCTTTTTTTTAAACCATCTCCATGATTCTTCTCATTGCCAGAATTAATGAGCACTGTCTATGACATGTTGAAAAGCAGGCAGTGCATCATTACCACCTCCTACTCAGAGCCATTTTAACCACAATCTCAGTATTTGGGTAACTCTGCTAATTAACAAACTATTACTGGAAAGATGGGATTTGCACATTATTTCTAGTGGGCTTTAACAGTCTTGGAAAAATAAGTACTAAATTTGCTAGCGGTTTGCACTATTTTAAGAAGAAAGAAATTACATGATTTTGAAAAATCTAGAAACTAGGAAGATATATAATTTAATTAAAAATTGCATTTCTATTAATATAAAGCTGCTTTTGTTTGTTTTTAAAATAAATATTGGGCCATCTCCATAGGCTGTTTGCAATAATTGATTCTGGGTTAGAGCACCAGGATTTCTGACATTTCCTCTTCTTACTATCCCAAGCTGTGGCCTCATTTCAACTACTGCTAAAGACACAAAAGCAATGGTAAATTCCATTACCAGATTACATACATACTGACCAACAAATCTAGGGATAGCCATGCAACAAGGTCCAAATCCCTTATTTGAGCAGTCATCAAAGAAGCAGCAATTGCAAGAAACCACAGGGCAGATAGAACTATAACCTTTTTCATACCCTCACAAGCAGATGATGTCATAATTTCCTCACTGCTCAAGTCATTCAAAACAAAGACACCAAGTTAATGCTTTTATCCATTTAGACTCTACCATGGGCTTTATCCAAGAGAATAGGAAGGTAGCATTGAAAAGTACTTTGATAATGGCCTATTCCTTTATAGCTTTACTTTGTCAAAGGTGGTAAAGGTGAAAGGAAAATTAATTTATCTTAAGGAAAATAAAGGACTCTTGTAGTATTTATTTGTTTATCCTACAGGTTTGTATTGCAGGATAATTGTGAGATTATCATTACTCCCAAGACAGGAATGCAACATATTCATATGTTACTATTGCATCAGCAGGACTCAGATATCACACTTTTCATCCCAAATTTTGATTTCGCAGGCCCATTACCACATTTCCAGAACAGCTTCAGGGACAAGTCTGCTTCCAAAGATGACATTTTTTCTAGTCAGAATTACACAAAACCCTAGAATATATTAAAAACAGCACCAGATCATTTATTCTATGTATTGTCTTTCTATATTCTGTACCTAAAAGCAGGATTTTTTTGGACACAAAAGCATTTGCGTTCTTCAAGGCAAAATAAATTACCAAAAGAACAATGGAAAGCCTTCGAAGGACTTCATTGCTAAAGTCATTATTCAAAACAGATGTTGTTGCCAAATTTCCAGAGCAGACTAGCACTCTACTCCTTGCCTTCCCCTCCTCCCCTGAGCTACAGATATTCTTTGCAAAATTGATAGTGTTCTGCAAAGAACAAAAAAATTAAGGAACAAAGAAAGGGTATATTTTAAAGCAAGGGTTTAAAATATACCATGAGCTTCTAATGGGAAAAAATAGACAAAAAATAAAGCCTTAGGGAAGCAGAAAAAACAAAATACAGAGACACACAAAAGAAGGTACTCTGCCTCCCCCAATACTACATGCACCCAGATTTGTCCAGAATTAGATCCTGCATACATTAAGAAAACCAGTCTCATTATGACATGTGCAAGTCAAACTTTACTGAGCCATAAAACTCATTAAAATTAAGTAAGCTAGTACTATTCATTCAGAATCCAAGAAACTGCCTTTTTAACTGCAACTTTCTGAGCCCTAGAAGCACAGTTATTATAAATTAAAACCTTTTTGTATGTTCAATTTCTTTTAGTTTGAATTGTATGTTTAATTACTTTTATCATAAATCATCTAGTCATCAAAATACTTTGTAGGAAACACATGAGCTTGATAATTTAGCATATGAAGAACACACTGTTGAAGTTGCATTCATTCAGATACATTTAGCCACAGATATAGCAACTACAATATACACAATAATATACACAACAATTCACGTCTTTGGAAGATAGAAAGTTTTTTTACACCTTGTCCATTGTAATTCACCAGTTCATAAAAAAAAAAAAATCCTATCTGTTAACCCAAGGTCAAAGAATATTAAATTCTGAAACAGCCTGACATTTTTTTCCAGCATTCTATAACCCCCAAAATATTTAATCAAGGTATTTTGCACCATTACTGAGGGCAAAAGTACTGAGATTCATTGGGGCTACATTTGAACTGCTATTATAGAAACCTTATTTGGACAACAACCCCTTTTCTGTCTCTTTGTCTTAAAGTTACTTTTAGAAGCTCACTTATATTAGAGGCATTAAAAAAAACTAGTATCAAGTACATTACCCAAATGCTGCTCTTGGAGGTGTAGCTCCCAGGAAAGCAACAGTTTGCTTGGGAACAGAAGTAGAACTCTGCTCCAGCACAGCCACAGCTCCCAAGGGCAGGGGACATCACCCCCTGGAACCAACAGCATCAGCAGCTCCTGGGGCTAGAACTCACTCCAGACAAAAACACAGCTCTTGCTGCAACCTCTTCTTCTAGCAACACTCTTGACTAACTCAACTGAAAAGCTTCAAGGTACATTTTCTCCCCACCTTTTTGTAGTTTACTTGTGAGGGCTGCTTGGTTTTAAACTTAATTCTTCCCAGCTGGGTTGTGCTAATCACTGCTGGAGGAACAATCCTCAGCTGATACCTGGGGCCCTGATGCAATTCACCTGTGCAGTCAGGTGCTGCAATCTGGCACCCAGCTTCCCATTTCACCTAAGGGCTGCAGCCCTCACATTTACATCACCTGCTCACAAAAACAAGCACAGGAAAGTTTTCCTGTAAAGACACCCAGGAGTACAAATTCATTCTTAATGAGACTATACCAAGTGTGATGTATTTATATCAGGGGTATATGCCAGGGTCTTTGTTATTGGATTTAGGCTTCCCATAAGGTTTTTAAAAAAAGTAGTGAGATACTAGTCAGTATAAAGCTAAAGAAAAGTAAATAAAAGTAATCTGGCTTTATGTCATAATAGCTGTCATCATTCTAAATAAGTACTTGGTCCACCACCTAGAGTTCCTCTAGGAACTCCATAATCAGGATTGATAAATTCATATTCTATGCTGTACAGGAGAGGAAAGACAAAAGTCAATGCACACAGAAGTATCAACTCCTTGAAAAACCGGAAAAATTGCTTTCACCTGTGCCATTCACACACCACCCTCTATGAATATACAGAAGTTCTGCATCTAAAAATATGGTTCTGATGTAAACCACAAACCACTTTTGTTCTGTCCAACAAATAAAAGGGAGTTTTGGAGAGGTTTATTGTACTCAGTAATGCTTATTAAAGCTTATTTAAAGCTGTATTCCAAGAGCAACACTTAATTCTTCAGTATGTACTGGCTAGTGAGATAAGGGTGGCAAGATTAATATTTTTAGCATAAACAATAAAGGAAAACAGATTCAACAATTGCATATCAATATCAATTGAGTTCATATTCTTGATATATCATTATCATTTGATAAACTCATCCTGAACACAAAAACCCCAGATATCCTTAATATTAAAATACATTCAGCTCTGCTGTTTCTCCTTAGAAGGCCTCTGAGTGTGAGAGAAGTCTCATTGGAAGAGTCAATACTAACTCCTGAGGTCGGGTGCTACATGAGGCATAAACTAGCTTTTCCTCTTGCAGCCACATGAAACCTTGCTAAGTCACACATACTCAGAACACCCTCCTTAAATTACTCCCTGAATCCAAGTTCCTCTTCTGATTGAAAAGAATGACCATTCTACAGGCCATTTTTTTGTCTGCATCAGAAAAATAAGTTACTCTTCTCTTCCACACACTTCAAACCCACAGAAATATCAGAATTATGTTGTTTATGCTCATGCTTAGCTTTTAAAATGACAAGGCAAGCCTGGGGGGCAGGCAGCAAAGACCAAAGCAGGTCATTAATATTGCAGCTGTTCCCAAGGCAGACGATCACTCTGTTGCAGCATCTCCACGTCCACTGGAGCCCCCAGGGCAAGCAGTTCGCGCTGAATAGTTTAACAAAGCACACGCGCGGGTGTTGCCAGGAGGAGACGGAGAAGCGAAGTTCCACCGCCTCTCCCAATCGCTGATGTTACATTTGCCAACAGCGACACCTGGCGGCACCGCGCGGCTGCCGCCCGACCTTCCCGGCTTCCCAGGGCGAACCCTCTCGCTCCGCCGCTGGAATTTCCTCAGGAGCTGCGCCCACAGGGCATTTTTCAGTCCTGCTTGGGATCTCAAGTCAAAGCGAACACCGTGTCGCCCGAGAGTATTTATGAGATGTACATCCACGTTGCAAAGATCTCTTGGTTCTTGCTCCTGCTCCAAGTTGTCCAAAATGAAACTTTTCATGCAGAAAGTTGGGATGTGAACTCAGTGCAAAATTTCTGCAACTGCACATAATTATTTTGCTCAACTAAACCCGTGTAAAAAGCAGCCACCCACAGCAATAAAAATGCAATTATTCTGCTTTCTAGTAGCTGGAGATAATTGTGTAAATATTGTTGCAATTTTTAAAATAAAATACATACTATCAAGAATACTCTTTTTACACTAGTATTTATCCACTAACCTAGTTAAGGTGTATTATCTTCTTTTCATACTGTTTTTAACACACAGAGTTCCGTGCTATGTATGGATCTTATGCAAATGCTCTTTGATTTCAAATGAGACTTTGCATACTAAGGAGTCTATTTTCCCATCAATGCAGAAGAGATTTACGCACATAAGTCCCATTACCATTAATGGGACTCACCCACATAAATCCCCTGCACATTGATAGACCCTTAGGATTTACATTGAAATGGGTCCTTTAGAGCCATTACAATGTCAACCTTTTGCCAGGATTTTGAGTATTAACAATACTAAGCAATACGTGGCAATCTTAATGTGTAAAATCCCAGCAAAAGGCACAACACAGAATGATACGAACAGAGCAAAAAATTCTCACTCTTATGCTATTTAAAGATGATCTCCAATTATTCTTTACCTGTCCATATTCCTATTGGTTGTTTTCCATCATTACTTTCCTTATTAAAAATCCTACCTTCTATTTTCCATGACTGTCCTCTTTTCTGAACAAGCACTGCTCAAAATCTGATCTAAAGCATCAGGGAAACAAAATGTTTCTATTTTTCAGATGAACAATTTTCCTCCCATTAGCTTTCCTTTTAGCTTGTTACAATGTCTTGGCTTTTCATTTTTATTCCTTTTAAACTAAGCCTACGTTATAAATGCAGTAGTATAAAGCCAATGGCTTAAGCTCAGCAAGTAAGAAAGATAAGTTGACCAAAACAGCATAGCAGCAGTACTGTATTTGTTTGTATGCAGGGAAGAATAATTCTCCAAATACACCACCACCACAGTATGTCAGTCTGTCCCTCAAGGCTATAGCAAGAAAATCAAGGTCACCTATATTCTCACAGGTTGTTAAAAACTACCACATATCACCAAACTAAGCTCAGATGCCACCAAAAAACCAACATTTATCACCTACACTCTCAGAAACACTTGAAACAGCTCAACTTTTCATAAACAAAAAGGCAGCTCAACTCTTAATTGGTGCCTTACTTTCCACAGATTCACATGAGTGCTGTGGTGCTTAAAGAGAAACTAGAAACTAAAACATTTCTACAGAACCCTATCTACCAGTACCTTGATTGCTGAGAAATGTACTTTACATAATGACAAGCTTACGTGGCTGTTTGCCCAACCCTTATTACCACTATGACATGATCAAGAAGCAGGAGGGTGTACTTGATGACCTTTCATCAGTTTTTTTGAATATTTCTTTTACTTGAAAGAAAATCTTAGGCATGATTCTTTAATGTTTTGTCTTAAAATTATATATAAAAATATATTTGTGGAGTTGGGTTGCACTGCTGATATTTTGCCATTCAGCAGGCACAAAAAGCACTGAATTGCTGAGTGACAGACACCAGGATGACTACATCATAAATGGGACCACCAAGTCGCTTCAATCCTGAAGGTCTTTCCCCTCAGTACTTAACAGAAATTCCTAATTTAAGTTATGCAAAACTTAACATCCAACAGATAACAGGCTGCCACTGTTGTTGGAAATGTACAATCCCATAATAAGACGGAAATGGTGATGCAAACAATAACTATTTTATAGTAATAAAGCAAACAATTCTCATTTTACAGGCAGGGATGTTCAGGTCAAGAACCATACTCCGGGTGACCAGCAGCAGCTCCAGCACCTGGCATCAGCCACTGCTTCCTGACTCTCTTGGGTACATCACTGCTGCAAAGCAATAAACATTCAAAAGGCTCCTGCTACTACTGCATAAAGAAAATTGTTTTAAACTGTAGGTTTAGGATCTCCCTTCCACATAACACAAAAAATTTAAATAAATATATAAATAAATAGAGAGAGAGAGAGCACGAGAGAGCGCACGCAAAATACCGGATAAGTAACCATGGTGATTCCTGATCTTGCACACAGGACAGAGTATCCACATTGTATGTGACCTTATTCTACTCACACATGAAGTAAGACTTCACTGGCTTCAGCATCAGAGCTAGGATGTGTCATGATTCCTACAGGATCAGGTTCTTAGGACAGATCACCAAAGTTATATATATATATATATATATATATATATATATATATTTACATATTTAGGAAAATGACAGTTAAGCAGGCAGATATGTTGTGAATTTGAGTCTTAGTGAACAGAATCACACAACAACAATAAAATCCCAAAGAAAACCACGCCACAAACAGGTACGATAATCCAGATGCACAGTAGAACCAAATCTCTGAGAGGGTTTATATGTAACTTAAAAGCCATACAACCAAAACCTGCAGAATTGCCAGCATATTTTCCCCAGGCTTGGCAAATCATCCCTTATTTCTCACAAATCAGATCAGGGCAGATATTTCCTTATTCTTCAGCAGGCTTAATTAGGACCCTGCCTAAATAACTCTGTGGTTAAATCTCCATGTCAATGGCATGTTCACAGTGACTAACACACTGGTCCTACAGGTCAGTCTCTGTGATGGAGTTCAAACACCCTTTCCCCTTTTATTTTAAGAGAAAACACAAGATGGTGCTAGAGTTGGTAATGCTCCTTTTAATGTTGCATTTCCACCAGAGCCCTGTCCAGATTTTGTAAAAATAGTCATCATTTTTTAGGGGAGTTTTATACCCTCATATACCAGATGAAGAGTATATAATCACCTGGTAATGTGCTTGCTGGCAGTACCTCCCATTTAAATTTAAACTGCTCTATTTTGCAAATATTTCATCATTCAGCAAATGGAAAATGTTCTCATGGAAGGGGAAAGCCCTAGTATGGGAGGGGCAGATCAGGTCCTGAACTCAAATGAGAGTTTACTCACTGACTGAATTCATCTGGAACAGGACAGCTCAGAACTGACTTCCAGCACTTGACTCAGTTGTTCTATATTGTAGCTCAATGAACCCCCAAATTAAAAAAACCTCAATTAAAACAAACATCCAGGTTATAATGGTTTATTCTTGCTTTTTCCAAGGAGCTCTGCTTGCTTAAGAAAATCACATAATTGACACTGTCCAATTGTCCTGATTCATCAGAGCTTTGCACAAGCTCCTAACAGATCTTAACTTGCAGATTATTTGGGGCTTGGAGTTCAGAAATCCATTGTAAATCTTACATTCGTTAATGTCTGCTCATTTCCCTAGCCAGAAACAGACCAACTTTTCCCTTTCCCAATTACCCATCTTCACCCAGCCCTCGGTACAATATAATTTTTCCCATAGTTGGATCAGTCTCTCCTGGAGCTGCATTAAAACTGCAGTTTCATTCCTCAAGCCCTTTCCTCCTCTTGATACTGAAGAGGAGAGAGGGAGAGAGAAAAGACAGAAAGGACAGGGACCAGCTTTGAGGTGAAGAATGGGGCAGCCATCCTGAACTATCAGATTTCTTCTGTTCTCTCCTTCCTTTACAAAGGGGTTCAGTTCCTGCTTCCTCAGGGGGAAGTACAGGAGTGCTCCCAACAGGCCTGAGGAGCTGCTGCACTCGAGGACAAAGCAGCCAAAAGTGCTCCTTTGGCTCATTAAGGTTAAAGGGTGCATTGCTACCACAGTCTGAAATCTCCAGCCCCCCTTCAAAGCAGATTAATGAGAAGAATTTGAGAGTTAACAGAGCAGGTCCCAGTGGCTGAAATGACATTGCTCAGGTTCAATTGTTATCACTCATGATAGGATCTCCTGTAATCAGCTGCTTCTATAGCCAACTTCATCTGTCTCTAATGACTGTGAAACAGCAGTAATGTACATCTCTGCTGGTTTATTTTTTGTATTTTTGCCACAAAGCAACCTTGCTGTGATGGCACTGTGACTATATTTAGTTCCTGCTCTGTACTAAAGTATAATGCTCAGCTAAAAGTTTTACCCTTTTTGTCATTGTGTAATCTATATATAAAACTTAAAATACAGTTTCTTGCCAAAAGGCAGGAGGTGGTGATATTTCTGTAGCTATAGATAGTAGTTACCATGTACTCAGAATTACACTTGGATTAAAAAAATGACACACATTACTGTTGCATAGTGAACTTCTATGATTTACGTGTCATCTTCTTAATTTTACTAGTCAAAATACATTTTTAGCTATTGTTCCTCAACAAAAAAAATGTATATTACTAAAGCTAAGGTTGTGATGCGAAGTGACAGAAGCCAGGAAAATTCAAAGTTACATCTGACATTGTATCCTTTACTCACACCTTTGGATTAAGACAAGACAATGGCTGTCTACACTTCCAAGTTACCAGGCTTTGTTAAATATGTATCATAACCTTCACATTAATTTAAAAAGTGTCTCTCTTCTTCTTTCCTTAAAAAAAGGATTTTAAAAGTGGTTTTGTTCCTTGAGAAACAATTTGTAAAACATTGAAGAAATGGAAGAACAAGCAAAAATATTGCTTTTAAACCCAGATATTTTATATATCATTTTAGATGCATATTGCACCACCTTAATGATATACCAGGTGCAATTCTGCACTGCAGAAAATCCAGGCTTTGTGTTTCTTCCCAGTTCTTTATGTTTTTGTGACATACATTCATTTGTGACAAATGAATGGGACTTACCAGCACCAAACTGATCAGTCAGCAAAGACTTTCCAATTCCTCACAGGGAGCCTGAGATGGGCTCTCCATGGAAGACAGAGGAAGACTGGATCAGAACTTAGTGCTGGGAGACTGAGTTGAATTCATCCCTCTCCTCAGATGTTTTGTGATACATGAAGAGAAATCCCTTGGTTTCCACATCCAAGGATCCCACAATAAAATGGGAAGGTGTGGCAGTGCAAGTACAGGCACAGACAGTGAGGTGCCCAGATGAGACAGTGGGGGGAACCAGGAAGGAACAAGCATATCTAGAATAAATTGCCTGGCTGTGGAAAAGCACTGTTCAGTTTTATATTCTGCTGCATCTAAAGTCTTGGTAATATATATAACACTATTATCCATAGGTTTTAAATATTTGTGAAATTATTTATCATCAAATTATTTTTAATAATTATTTTATCATCAAAATACTACCTATATGAGATTAGATATCGGTGGAGAACATATAAATGAAGTTGTCCATGACCATTAAAATTTCTGTGGCAGAACAAAAGAAATTGAAGCATTTCTTCCTCTTTCGGACTTCTCACACGAGGACTGCAGATGCTAAAAATGTAAAAACTGAAAGAATACAGGACTTTTATGAAGCTCTTTGATTTTATTACGAATTTGTTAAAAACATTACAGGAATAACCTAACAAAATTATAAGCAGACACACAGAGGGAGCTGATGGAATGAAAGTTTCCAAACACACTGTAATCTTTCCTTTCACAAGCAATGCAATACCCACAGCAAGTATTTGCTATCTAAAGTTATTATGTCAGCATAATACACATAACAGACCGTAAGTATGGAATCCATCAATGTATTTTACTGCATTAATATCTCCCAACTTTTACACAATATCCCTTTAAAATTACTATGTCTAGCTCTTTATTTTAATGGTATGATGTGACAGATCTTAAGGAATCTGTTCCAACCCAGTAACTCCTACTTTCACTCCCACCCAAACATTCAATCTGTGCATTACAGCTACTTTTCATTTTATAACTCCTCTCTTTCATTTATCCCTAATAGGCTGGATTTACACTGCAAGTTCCTGAAAGCAGGCAAAAAGAGATGTTGTGTATTCTGTTTTAAATCAAATACATTTTAACCTCATTCTCTGCTGAAAATCCATTCAGGGTTTACACTGACTCAACAATTTCCTGTATCTGCTTTTGTATGCTACCAACCCCCCTATACATTCCCCTGCATATGGAGGCTATGCTTTTACCATAAAGAGAGACA
This sequence comes from Cettia cetti, assembly GCA_013401135.1. NCBI lineage: Eukaryota > Metazoa > Chordata > Aves > Passeriformes > Sylviidae > Cettia > Cettia cetti. Next base: position 39,412 of record VZUI01084061.1, on the reverse strand, counting down.
AATATACTTGACTGAAAAAAAAAAAAACACTCAAAAGAACTCTTAGGTTGCAACATTTTTAAGCTGAAATTCTTCAAGAAATTTATACAAAATCAAAATGACACCTCAGCCCCTCACCATGTGCATTTAAGAGGGTAAAAAATTCCAGATTACAGTTTCTGTTGCTTATTTTAATTTCCCCCTGCTTCAAATACCACAACACTTCCCAGACATTATTTAGTCAGTAATCTGCATACCTGTTCCACAAAATAGCCTCCAATTTCCCTTTAGCCCATGTTTGCTGCCCACTTATTTGCTGCTCCTAACTGGCTTGCACTGAAAGCAGCATGTGTAAGGAAATTCACACCTACCTGGCCTGATGGACGCCAGAGAGGCTGCACTGCAAAGCTTCGATGAGAAAAGCCTCAGAGATGCTCAAGCAGAGGAAACAGGAGGCATTACAGCACAAGAGCTGGTAGAACAGACAGAGCTCTCGCAAGGATTTGCTTCCTTAAACTGTAAATGGGCATTTTTTTGCATAAGGACAGGGTTTATTCTTTCTGAATGCATAAATCGATGCAATTCAACCACCTCCAGGTTTCTGACTCCAGAGGTACCATCATGCACTGTCAGGTCTATCAACAATGCAATCATGATGGAACTTTGCCTAATATTCTCAGCCCAATAGTTTTTATTTTTGAAAAAAAAAAATGATGAGAATTCTTATCACACATCTCGTGACCCACTGAATGAGCAACAACAGTCACTTCACACAGCAAATATACATCCTAGAAGTGGACAAATGCAATCCTAGGAGTGGACAAATATTTCCAGAGCTCTTCACACAGCTGTTCCACCTCTCATTAGATTCAGAAGTATTTTACTGAGAGTACAAGATTAAATTCATGGATCTACAAGGTTAAGTTAGGAAAATAGTATAATTAGCACATTTCCACAACACTCAGGAGATTTGCATTAGTCTGATAAAAAGTCTTTAAATTGTTATTGCCAGTGAATCTACCCTGCCTTAATCTCCTAAATTGAAATAGAAGCTTTGATTGTAAGGTTGCCAGTCAGACATTATTTTCCTGGTACAATTATTTCAATGCACATACACAAGCATAAAAATATTGCTCTGTTTTCACAGATAAAAGGCACAGAAGCACCTAGAATCTCCAGTCAAGAACTGGGTCTGTTACTGCATTTATAAACAGACACCAAAGCCATCAGTCAGTGGCCTAGAAAGATCTCAGAGGTACAGAGCAGTAAAGACAAGACAGCGTAGAAAAGGGATATAAAAAATGAAAAATAGTTTAAAAAACCCTAAAAGACATATTCTTGGTACATCATAACGTTCTTCAGTTTGAAATAAAAGGAACAGAAACATCCCTATAAACCCCTGGTCTAGAACTTTGATGATTTTAATCAAATCCTACTCCCTAATACTTAAATAAATAAAATTGCAAACAGGAATCTAAGAAGCAGTTACATACATAAAATGTATAATGTACATAAAATGCAAAATGAGCATGACGTTGGGATCTCAAAATTAATTGTGGGGGTTTTGTCTATGGCACAGAAAGAGGGAAAGGACTTACACCTCCAGGTTGTTCTTACCCTTTGCTTTAGCAGACATGAGTTCTCACAGGCTCCAAAAATACCTTTTCTTTGACTAGCTGAAACTGATTGTAGAATTAGTGAAATTCAGCCATAGTTATCCCATCCCATGCATAAAGGCAGCAATGTAGCACCAGGTGCCCTCTGTTTCAAACAGAAGGGCTCCACTGCCTTAGGCACAGTTAAGGAGTTGGATTCAGAGGCTACTGGAGCTCCAGGGAGATGATGCCACTCTAAAGGACTTTCCCTGCTGCCTCCCAAAGCCCCTGGCTCCTGTTCAACAAGAACTGCTTAGAAACAATGGCTACAAGTAATTTACACCACAAAAAACTCCTGCCATTTTTACCAGAAACAGATATTGCAATCTGCTACAGATTGTCCTTGTGACATGGATGTGATAAAGCAGCAGCACTTGGGATCTTTCTGTGTGTAATTCACTACCAAAATTAGCCAAAATTAACCACAGCTCAACTCAGGATAATTGATTTCAACCACTTTTTTTTTTTTTTTTCTCCAAACAAGAAGAGCAAACGTGAAAAGAGTTTTTCATAATTCTTCAGATTGAGTGGGACTGCTCAGAAGATGGCCTGGGCAAGTGTGCCAGTGTGGATTCTCTGCACATCATGGCTCAGGGAATGACTCTGTCTGGAACCTTAGGTATCCCTGTGAGCAGGATGCTCACTGGAAGAATGAAGAATGAAGAATGAATGATATCCAACAAAACACAGTGCCCTGTATGGCTGTTCTAAATATCCCACGTTTTACAGACTGACTGCAACAAAACTATTTTACACAGAGTTATGTTTTTAAATAAGGTGGAAGGGATGCTCTCCAGTTAAAATCAGAAATACCATCTTCAGGGCTACAAGCACTTGATACTGAAACGGACCAGCCTCAGCATCAACATAAGGACTGCACACCTTCCCTCCCTGAATCAGTTAGAAGGGATCACAGTGGAGATCTCTGAGGTGAAAAGCAGTCTAGCAGTGTGAAAGCCTTGCAGCAAACAGTAAAGAACCCAATTTCAGATCAAGTTTTTTCAGAGGGTGGTTACAAGACAACTTTCTCCTATAGTTCTGCTCTTATCTTCCAGCTTTTTAAGTTTGAGGACAAAATGTAAGTAGAGAACAATTTCCTGTTGCTGTTGGTTATGCCCTTAAAACAGAGTCCCTGAAGACGTTGAAGCCACAAATATTCATCTGTGTGTCTCCCAGGTCTGCTTTATTAACCAGGAAAATAAAAAGACTACAACCCCTAGATCCATTGTGCCATAAATTTTATGACCTTTGAATAAAAAAATAACAGCTAAATAGCAAATGGTCAGTTTTAAAATATCTTCCCTATGCGACAAAACTACAAAAATAGCATTGGAACTGTTTTTTCCCCAGTTGCCAGGGAAGGGAAGACAAAATATTAAACCAGGCACTGTTGTTGGGGGCAATGGCCACATTATTGCACTTACTCTCTACAACAAATTCCAGCACTCTGTGCTGGAGTGCTTTTGCTCCACTCAAACCAAAGGATAAAGCTGGCAGAAAGTATTTTCAAAGCAGTCATCCAAAACTCACTACTCTACAGGATGGCAATGTATCCTTCAAGAAATTTGCAAATAAATAGCTAGTTTTAAGGACTAGTTTGATGAGAACTTTTTATCTTGAGTTTTGTACATTCTTCGTCCCTGGGTGGATTACAATAGGTTATATAAAGTAATTTATTGGACTATTTTGTAGAGAGAAATACTCCCCAAGAACATTTCTTTCTGTATCACCCTTCATATAATATGAAATGTTTGCTGCCCACAACCAGATCAGACAAAATAAGTAAAGTTAATGTCCTTATAAGTGCATAAAATAACATAAAAAAATTTCTGAGGTATTTTGCAGGTGTTCTATAAAACCACAAGGAATAAGCTGTTTAAAAACCCCCACAAAAGATGACAAAAACCCCTCCTAAAACATACTTTATCACACAGTTCATGCTGAACAGCAAATTTTGCATTCATTATAGACCTGACTACACCAAACTCCCAATATATTGGAAATGCCATTGGTACGACAGTGACAACAATCGTATTTAAATGCATTGATCCTGCTGTCCTACTCCTAACTTACCATCAGAATTTTGGAAGCAACCTGAGATATTTAGGGATGGACTTCATGGACTAAAAGGGAACATTGCCTGCCTGTCCCTTTACTTTTCAGATATCAGCAATGCCACAATTCCTCCAGCTGGGTCACTGAGCACTGCCAGCAGAAAAAATTGAACCAGGATTGTCCAGCAGAGCTGCAGCCAGACCCTGGTTTGCTCATCAGTGCCTGAGTGGGAAATCCCCCTTCAGTGTTTCAGAGGAGAAGACAGTATTTCTTTTAAATTCACCACACTGTGTGGTAACAATGGTGAGAAAAATTAACTTTAAAGAATTGCCATTTTTAGGACAATGTGAACACAGACATCAATTTCTACTGAAAGCAGCACTCAGCCCTGGGACAGTCAATCTAAAAGTTAGTCAGGACCCTGGGGAGAAGACCTGGGCACAGAGACATGGAAGGGTTAATGCCCTTTCCTCACCTCAACAACATCCACCACTCTTAGAATTTCTCTTATCTCTTCTTTAACACTCTATACTCATTCCAATTCCCACATATTTCTATAGCCTTTTTCTCCTTTATCACTCCTTTAAGGGACTCCCTTTAGATGTGGCACTGCCTAAATCTGCATTTTCTTATGATCTTTATGAGAATACAGTTCTCATAAGCTGCTATGTATATTCACTAAGGCTGAGTTCACTTTTAGTGTTCAGTGACAAAAATTTATCTGGAAAGAAAAGTGTTTCCTGCAGGCAATGCAGAACCCTAGTGGGCACATGAGACCCAGGAACTATTGTCCTTTGTTCCCACCTCTTGCATTTTATGATGATTAAAAAAATGCCACTGAAAAGTTCATTGAAAATCTTTTCCAATCCCAATTTGAAAATCTTTTTCAATCCCAACTTGAAAATCTTTTTCAATGTCCAACTCAGTCTGATTAAACACTCAAACCATCTGATTAAACATCTTATGTGTGGGCAGTAGAATTATTGTTTATATTCAACAGATACAGCAGCTCACCCATGGTGCTGCTAACCTGTCACAGTGAACATTTTCTTGTTCAGTTTATGCTGCACTGGATTATGTTCTCTGACAGAGGAAGTACTTGTTAACTCATTAAATAACTTCAGCTCCCCTTTTTACTGTGTTATTACTATAAACTCCTCTCAAGGATTCAAATCACAGAGTATAAAATTATGAATAGAAATTAAATATACATTTACATACATTCTTGAAAAAAGTAGCATTTGCTTGTTGCTATGAATCTTTCCTGCAACAAAGCCTTCCCAAGAGATGATTAAAATGATGGAAGACATTAAAAAAAAAAAAACCTGTAAGTAATTAATTATGCTAATTCCTTATACTGTAATGCAAAATGTGCTTGAGCTTAAAAAGTTCAAACATAAAACTTGGCAGATCCAAATCTGGCATAGCTGAAGATTCTCCTGAAAAATCCAACCCTTGTGTTGTACAAGTGGTTTACAAACATTCAGCCACAAATGGAGTGCTGTCACTGAGTGTAACTCCATGTAGGGAAAAGTTTAGAGAGTGTAGAAAAATATACATAAATAGTAGGAGGCAAAGTCAGAACTCTATTCAAACCTCTCATCCCAATTCAAGCCATTTGTACTACTTACAGACCTCATGAGAGGGAAAAGATTATATCAAGAAAGATCTATGTTCTCTACATCCCATATAATTCTGAATACTTATATTTTGATAGGTCACAAAATTTCTTGAGCAGGCTGGTGTTACACTGTGGTGAGAACTTAGTAAGAAGACAAGTCTTGATACATGGATAAGACCATGAGGGACCTTATCTTGCTTTGTTATTGCTTCATTTGTAAAACAATCAATTAAAACCCAATAGGTTCGACAAAGTCTTTGATGAAGACTATGTCTTAAAGTTTAAGAGGGTATAAAGGATAAATAACAGAAAACTAAACAAAGATTAATTATGATTTTTAAACAGGGGAGGGGAGGAGACAATAATTTAACCAAGAGAAGTGCCCTATGATATTGGAATGCCAGCCTGGGAAAGCACAGACTCTTACATTATCTGAATGACAAGATCCAAACAAAGTCAACCACTCGTGCCTTTGTTTCCCCACTCAGCACTAGGAAAGTTTCCTCTTAAGGCACTGCATCCTGCATTTCTCAGGGTGGAAAGTTTGATGTTCTGCCAAAAATACGACTGGGCAAAATTATAAAAGTTCACAAATTTCTTCATCAATAATAAATACATGAAAAAACGGTAGACTATTACAAAATATACAGCAGTGATAGCCCCAGAAAAAGTTTTTTGGAAATTTTCCATGTTTGCTGTTTTATAAGTCAGTCATTAGGAGGCAGCAAATGGCTCAAAACCATGTGAGAAAACAAATCCCAAAGGAAATTGAAAGTGAATAGGACGGTAAGAACTAGAAGTGGGAAATTAATTCAGCCACAAAAGTAGCTTTTTGACATTTTCCACTTCAATCAGATGTCAGGGTATGTAGAGGAAAATATTTTGCAAGTTCTTTGTGAAATAATTTGGCGTCTCATTAATGGAAACCACACTCAGACTTTATAAGGTTGACTTCGGATTTTTGGTAATGTTAAAAAGCAAAAAACTTATCCCAGCCTGCTTTCCTATAGTCCGATTTTTAAGTGGATGTCACAACATTGTCCACATATATGTATAAGGAACACAAAATAAACCATGTCTCATCTCATTTTATCTAAAACAAACAGCTTATAACTGAAATTTCAGAGTTCTACATTATTTACAAGCTTTGTATTTCAAAGAAAAAGAAAAGCCTCAGTGGTTTTACCAGTGCTTCATTAGCAACAATAATCAGATTTTAATCAGTAACATTCATACCTCTCTCTTCCTACCATGATACAGCACAAGTCAAGGTAAAAAAATAACATGAGAAGCTTTCTTAAAATAAAAATTAACCCCAGAGTTTCTTCTAGGAGTGCCAACATTTCTGTAAAATTACCAGTCATATTATATAGTGTGCAGCCAGGAAGCTGTTTTTAAATGCATTTATACCCTGAATCAAAACAGAATTGGAAAGGGAGAAACATTTTGCATTCTAAGCAAGCCTGTAAAAAAGAAAAGATTAAAATATGGGCTAGGCTTGCTCAAATCATTGCATATGACATGTAAATTAATGTTTATTTCATAAGCTGTTTTATCTTCAGTACAGGACAATGCACTTATGTCTATCTCACTAAGCAGTTATAGTAAGTAACAGAGATGATAAGCATTAAACCACATCAATATTTCTCATTAATAGATTCATAATGCTTCATAGAGCATTCTTAAAATACTGAATTTGCAATTAACCAAACAGTCTCAGCTTTTTATATTAATTATAAAATACAAACAATAAAAACAAGGCATAAACTTACTATTTGTTAGGTGTTCACACTGTCCCGTAGTCTGAGTCAGTGGGAAATAATTACCCCTAGGAAATCTGGTAAGCAGAAATACAATAAAAATAAACATTAGCATGCAAAAAAGAATAAATTCAGCTTTCCTGCAAGTATTTTTCCTCATAATACTTCACAGGCAAGGTGAAAAAAAAAAAAAAGGAAAAAGAACCACAAAAAGCAAAGTTGAAAAAATATATATACACATTTAAAACATAGTCCAGCAGTGTTCAAGGATCCTTGCCTCTCAAACTTTAAAGCAGCACAGACAAATGTTGAGATGCCTATAATAGAACAAAAATCCAAGTTCTCAATCACTAGTTACGCAGTATGTGTCAGTAAGGAAGACAATTTCCAAAATAATGATTAATGTATTATCCAGATTTTTCCTCTCTCTCTCTCTCTCTTTTCCCCTTCCCATTCAGGTTTTTCTTCTTATAAAATGCACATAGGTTTTTTCTTCCCTGTACCCTGACTCAGGCCTGGCTTTGAAATGCATTTCAATCTCTCAACACAGACTGCTTTCACTGCATTTAGAGTCCCACCAAGGCCCAGCTTTAAAAGCTACTGATTCTTTTTTTCTTTAGCCTTCCTCACAAAGGAAGGGTATTTTGTAAATTACCAGCTCGTTCAGATCAACAAAAGGTACTTTCATAGAAAGCCCCATTTGATTTTGCTCAAATTTGATTACAAGGATGGAGAAAAGGAAAGGAAGTCAAAAAGAAAAACCCCAGATGGCTTTTTCATTCATCTCAGTGAATGAGCTTTATCTGTGCCTTTTGAAACTGTAGCAGTGGAAAAGCATTTCTGTTGGCTTAAAAAACTTGACAAAAATTATTGGTTTGCCATTTCTCATGTAACTGCCATTGGGAACTGGATGAAAAGACTTTTTCATGGGATCGCCTGCTTGGATCAAAATAATGGAGATTAGGTATTTCATTATAAATTACAGTGGGAGATAGAGCAGGCTGTCATATTAATAGCAACCTGCTCATGGCCTTCAATGGTAGCTATTCTCCTAGACAAAGGACCAAGGGGGTTGTCTATTGAACTTGTACTTTAGGCCTGATCAATTTTCTATCATCAAGGCAAAAGGTGAGGTGACTAACAAAAGAATTCACACATGACTGACCTCATAAGCCTATAGATAAAACAGCTTAAAGAAACAAAACACATCCTGAAATTATGGGTGATAAACTGTATAAAGGAAAAAGAAGAAGAGAAATGATAGAAAAGGGGAGAGAAAGAGCACGTGGTCTGTAATTCTCCCTCCCTTCTTAGGTGAATGGACATATTAAAAGCTACTTGTTTTCAGCTGCAGATAATTGAAGCCTTTGCTTTGCCATGTTCTGCCTTAAATCCTTCCATGTACTTTTTCGTCCAAGACTCTTCCAGTAATTTCATTCACGAGTAACCACAGCACGGAGTTTAATACAGAACTTCCCAGAGCTGTAGCTGCACACAGGATTACACACAACATCATAGGCAGGAAGGTGTCACACAGGCTTTACAGTTATAATCAAATTACAGGGATAGCTATGAACCTTTGGGTCATTATCCTTTTATACAAAACCTTGCTAATTAGGGGAAACTTGGACATCTGAGCTGTATAAGAACAACACCTCACAGAGTCTGAAAGTCTCAACACATTTCTCTTTCACTAAGACGGCACAAAATTTTTTACAGGGTGTAAAGCAGCATTTAAAATGCTCATAATTTATTTAGGTACCCTTATAAGTTTATAATTTGAATTTTTTCCCCTGCTCCTTAGGAGATGAAGACCCTTCAACAGCATCTGCATTGGGCTTTGCTGATAAGCAAGAGATGTAGAGGGCAAAACCTTTACTCCCCTGAAGCCAAATACATGGCAGCCAAATATTCTCTGATCTCTGTCAGGATCAACATTCCCTCAGTTTGTTGTACAGGTAGAAACTCGACTACCCAGAACAATTTTATTCATGAAATTACGGCTCTAGATACATCTTGACTCCGTAGGAATTTCCCATAAGCTGTTAAAATGACATTTTCTGAATAGGGCAAAACTGCAGAAGCATGCAAATACTTATATTTGAAAGCCAAAGCATGAGCTAAAGCTGCAGAGAACCCCCCTTTCAGCAGTTCAGGTGTAAAAGGCACCCACATTCTACCTGCAGCACACCAGGGGAGAGGACAGTGGTACAGAACTTGGTTTCAAGCTCCAGCCACACAACCACCAAGAAGCTGGTGTGTGTCAAATTTTTGGAGATATTTAGGAATTTCTCCTTTTAGCTCCACCACTGCAGTGATACTGCAGTTTCAAAAATGAAGCTAGTCACTGACTCATGGCCCTTTGCCACAGATCCACCCATCAGCACAGCAGTATTTATGTAAAGAACACTGAAATAATTCAGGCTAAAAAGGAGCACATTTTAGTGAGATAAGATTCAGAAACAGCCAGACAGAACACATAGGAGGCTACAAACTGGGTGCAGGGGAGGAACTTCTGAGCCACAACTTTGCTGCAGAAGCCAATGGATTGTTGAATTAGAGTCCTACTGTTAACAAGCAGACATTCATTAGCACAGAGAAATATTAAATAATTCATTGTAAACACTTCCTGGAAGCAGAGACAAGATGCAGACAAGCAAAACAGCAGCAGTGTGTGTTAAGTTTTGGCTGCCAGCACAAAAAACCAGAATCAGTGACAGAGCACACACACCCCCAAGCAGCTCAGATACATGAGATCATTGATGAAGCCCTAGTGGTAATGATATCTTTCCATTATTCCAGAGATCTACTGATGATTACAAAATTATTAGCAATTAATCCCAACTTTATATGCTCTGTGAGGGGCTCTACTGAGTAGCTACAGAGGAACGAGCTCTTGTAATCATTGTAGATAAAATTCTGAAAGTATTGCCTCTGTGCTCAGTGGCACCAAAAAAGACAAACTGAATATTAAGAGCTGCTTGAAAACAAATACAGACCAGGCAGGAGACACATTTTGTGATAACATCAACATAATTTGAGTGCCCTGTATTAAAAGGCAGGAGCAAGGCAACGTATCAAAAAAATCACATAGATATGTGTCTTTTTCAGAAGAAATCATTAGGCAAGCACTGACTGCCACTAAGACACAGACAGACTTGAACCCAGAACACAATTCACATGAGACTTTATTTATAAGTACACACAGTATGTCCCACTTTTCCATACTGATGAAGTATTGTTGCCCAACCATTTACTCTTTATGTTAAAAGACTATTTCTATATTACAAGTTTAGATACTGCTGTACACTTCTACTTCTGGGCAGAAGATCCAGTAACTGGCATGAAAGAGACAGAAGCAGTAATATTTCAGATTATTATTGAAACTGCAAAACATGGTTGATACAAAGGATGGCTTAATATTCAATGATTGTCAAATAATAAGCCCCTGTAATAACCAGAATTGATATATCTTAAAGCAGCTTTCATGAGAATTTGTGAATAGCTATTTCACTTTTTACTGATAAATTCTGTTAATCAAAATTAAATTTCTCACATAAATGAACAAGACTCTTTCTAAGCTTAACCCTTGCGTTCTGTGCTCCTGTAAGGCTCAATCTGTTTGGATGTACTGATTCCAGGGAAACAGCATCATTGCCAGTGGTACTGGAATTAATTTGGGAGAGCACTGTGACTAAGAATGTCCAATCAGGTAATATAATTATAAAATATGTGTCCACATAGTGGGCCAAGACAACCAAAACCTTGCGAATAATTTCCCTCATAGAAAAAAAACCCAAAACCTGAAAGCTGTTTCCACTGGATTTTGCTAATTTTTGTCTGAATTATGTTTGGGTTGTTCTCAGCTTCCACATCACATTCTCACATTTTTCTCTCATTCATCATGTCAGTGCAAGAGACCTGCAGAATAAACAAGGCCTGTTACCCTCAATGTCTATCAGCTTCCCCAGCCAGCACAGACAGCCCCTGTGAACACAACAGATAACTGCTTATCCCTCTCCCATTCGTTCTTGGGGAAATAATTGGACTCAACAATAATTTCGGTGTTTGAAAGTGTATATCAATTTTTTTCTTTCCAAAATTCACCATGAAGACATTTTCTGAATAATCTTTGCAAATAATTATTCTTACACTGCATTGCAAACAAGTACAGCAGACAGAGGTAGACTGGCTGATCACAAGACATTTTGGTGGGTGAAACCTCTCGTTTTCTGAAGAACAAACTGGACTGCACACATTCTTCCATGGTTCTCTGAACTTCAGCAGTAACATTCAGAAATGCGTATTTTTCATAATATCCAGTTAGAAAATTGTTTTCCATTAAAATTCATCATGAATTCTTGAACAAAACAAACAAAAAAAAAAAAAAAAAGGAAAACTTTTTTTATCTATTGATAGGGTAACATAGATTTACAAGACACTTTTTCCAGTGAAGGAAGACAGTAACACTGATAATTCTTAGCCCAGCTTGGGGCTGTAGAAGGTTCATTATCAGCTTTTATGGTACTGGAGACTGAATATGTGTAAAGAGTCCATCACCTCTCATCCACATTTTAAGCCACTGATGCTGCTAAACTCAAGCAGTATTAATAGCATTTGAGGAAGCAATGTTATTGATCAGAGAGACTGAAAACAGAAGCTTGCTCGTTTTGGGGCTTCTTACCACAAAACTATAAATGTCTGATAAATGATTTCAGGTGGAGAAGGTAAATTCATGGCATAAGACAACCAAAGAGTGCTCTGCCAGTAACTTGCTCTCTTTTTTTTTTTGTACAGTAGCAGTTCTATTTAAGTGATTTGATTCACTCTGGTTTCTCCATGGCATGTAAAATGACTTACAGGGCACCCAGGATTTCAGGGTTAAATTAAAATATCAGTGGGCACCTAAAGGAAGGCAGAGCAAGTCAAGGGCTGCAAGTGTGCTTTACTCTGGGCATGGAATTGTACTTAGGAACAGGTTCTCTCCTCCACACCCAGCCCTTCTCCTTGCATTCCATTTTATTGTTTCAACTTTCCTGACTTATTTTTTAAAACCATTGTAAATAGTGCATATATAGTTCAGGGAATATATGGAACACCTGATGCAGACATTTGCTGAAAAATATTTCATTCCAGAGGAGAAGTTTTATTTCCTTATCTGAAAGATTAAAAAACAACCCTACTTAATCTGAGTATTTAATAATTACAAATTACACTCTATTAAAGGGAAAAAATGGACAGAAATTTCAAAATACAAAAAGATGAATCCTATGTTTGGATTAAAAAAACCCCATTTATGCCACTTGGAGTATCATTAACAACCTGTAAGGTAATGGAAGAGAAGTGTTCAGAGCCCCATTTGCCTGTTTTGCCTCAGTCAGGGGCAGGGCACTGGCCACATTAGCAAAAGGTGCTTTTTGGCATTTGAATAATTTTCAGGTATTCAAAGGTGGTTTTATTTAAGTAGTTCTAAGTGATGTCAGATATGCAAGATATGGCAAACATGGTTGTCCAAGACAGAAATACAGAAAAAGAGAAATGGGCAGAAAAGCAGTTTTCTTTTTCTTCCAACAAAAAGGAAAAGAAAGAAACAAGATGTTGATTGCCCCAATACAATGAAAGAATATAAATACAGGCATAAATACATTAAATTTAATCATCTTTGATAGAACTCAATTTTTTATTGACTTCAAGCATAAAATGTATGCTTGGAGTCAAGATCTCAAAGTAGAAACTGTGAAATATAAGTATAAAAAAATAGCATGCAAAGGCAATGCTGGAAAAAACCAAAAAAATTTGAGGTACAATTAGGAGGAGACAAAGGACAAAAAGAAGTTCTACCAATACACTTCAGTGTAAGAGGAGGACCAAGAAAAACAACTGGTTGAGCTGCACCTTGGAGGTGAACTCAAACTAGAGACATATTGTGCCAAGAAATCTGTTTACTGACTTTATTGACTGTTATTATCATAAAGGTCAATTGTAATTCACTGGCTCCTGCAATTAAAAGCTTTCTAAAGAATAAATAAAATCATATATGTATATATATATAAAAAAGGAGGCACAGTGCCAGGACAGAATAGGGAAAGAAAGTATTACAAAAATATGTAAGTCAAACAATTCAAAGTTAGCTACGCCATATTACATTTGCCCAAAGTCTTGGAAAAGTGGATGAATATCAGAGCTGTAACTGCTTGAATGCAGCTATCAGAATTATTTCAGAAAGGATATGATGGATGGAGATGGATACAAAAGCATTACAAGAGTAAAAATTATGCCTGCTGTAGAAGAGGAAGGAAAAAATGATAGCCTAGTTATTTTAATTTTCTTTAGTTTTTCAGTTTTTAAGTCACCTAAAAGGAAACTAGGAAATGAGTAACTGATCATGGATTCATCAAGAACAAGGCACAACAAGGTAACAAGCCTTGAGAAATAACTGATGCCACATTTCACGATTTTAAAAAGACTTTTGGCATCTTTGCACAGGACTTTTTTCCCAATAAAACCCAAGAACATAATGTGAACAGTGTTACTACAGGGTAAATTGCACAGAAAACAAGTTGTGCTACAGCTATCAGTGTCTACAAGGAAAAAGGCAGCCAATGGAGTTCTTGGCCAGCACTGAATCCAGCACCATTCTGTATTTTCATCATTAATGCTGTGGTCAGAAGAGGAGCTGCTCCCATAATGGAATGTCCCATTCATGGAATCATAGAATGTCCTGAGCTGGAAGAGACCCACAAGGATCATTGAGACCCATTCCTGGCACTGCACAGGACAATCCCAGAAACCCCACCTGTGTGTGTGCCTGGGAGCATTTGAGGATGTGTCTAAGCTGGGAACATCTGTAGGCACACTGGGAGACACAATTAGAGTCAAAAAAATCTCAATAGAAATGGTTTGCAAAAGATTAAGTGTGACTCAAGGGTAGCTGCATTATTCTTACTCTCAGAAATAATGGACTCAGAAATGTAAGCTGGAAACAGCACAACAGTTCTGCACTAAGGGATCTGGATCAGAAGCTAAACCTGAATCCACAAAGCTCTTGCCAATAAAAGCAGGTATCATACTGGAAGCCTCACAGCCAGAATAAAGCAGGCACTGAATGCCATCTTTTTGCTTTACTTGCTTTTGATGGATTACAGTTTAGTTGTAGACACTGCTTGCAGATTAAAAGATGAAGTTAATTTGAAAGAGCAGCAGTCTAGAAAACAATCTGCAAGACTGAAATATTGGATCTGATTCTAAAAGAGACTTCAAAAACATAATTATATAACACAAATATGCGCTTACATTCTAAAAGTAGACCTTTGCATTAAACATTAAAAAAAAAAGAACTTTGCAGAGGTAAAGACAAACGTGCAAGGAAAATAAAAAATCCTGCATAGCTTTGGAAACTGGTTAGAAAAATACCTGTCAGGAATGGTTTAGTTATAACAGATTCTGAATTAAAGACAATTTCTTAAATTTTTTACCAGACTCTTTTCCACTTATTATTTTATCTTACAGTAATGATAAACCACAAAAGTAGCTGAAAATATAATTTCATCAAAACCTGTTAAACCTATTAAAAATGTCAAGATTTAAGCTGACCTTTCCTCAAAATTTTGTAAAGCCAGAGCGCTAAGCCCAACAGACTCAGTTATGTCCCTGTCCCATTTTTACTTCAAAGGGTAGTAAAGCAAAGCACTTGTTTAGCTCTCTTCCAAAATCTTCCTCTTTCCCTTCTGAACTTTCAGCTGCATCAACCAAATATGAAACTTCATTGCATGTGCCTTTGAACTTATGAAATGAGAATTAGCTTCTTCATAAAGGGTTGCAGCATCAGGTCAAAAATCCCCATACATTATAAAAATCAGCACCAATAACCTGAAGGAGTTATTTCAACACATGACGATACAATGTGGAGCAATCTTAATATTTGGGAAGTATTAGATACTAATTAAGCAAATGAAATAAAGATTCCTCTCTGAATAACCACTGACCATGTCAAACTTAAACCAACAGTATGGTCTCATGGTCATCTTTAATTGGAATTCTCTGTTCTAGCCTAACACAAGAGATTTCCACATCCTGACAACTGCAGGCTCAATTACCATGACAACTCGAACACATAATTAAACACATGCCTTGAAAGCCAATGTAGAGGAGGAGAAAGATGCAGAGAACTTTGTGTGTGATATCTGCATGCTGAACAAACACACACTCTGACTGCAGTGTGGGTCTTTTAAATGTATTTTTACAGGGGTTCATGACAGTCAGCAAAATAGTGAATTAAATTTATTTGAATTCAACAAAACGTAAGTTAGACAAGGTTACCTCAAATTTCATTTTATCTTATTTCATGAGAAAAAACCTCAAGAAGTTAACAAAAAAAACTTTCCTATGCAGTTCAGATTTTGAATAGACATTTCATATAAGGTTAACTCTATGTTGTTAGAGAATGATTTGTGTGTTTTCATCCAGGAATTTACTATCAAAATAAATAAATTGATTAAAATACTTACACAATGACAATTACAAATAGTTTAAAATCTCCTTTTTTTTTTTTTTGGTAACATATCTTTCCTGTATAGGCTTAATATGCTTTAATAATTGTGTTAGTTAAGAATTTATTTTTAGAACACTTTTTTTAAAAAAATGCCCATTCTTTTTCTTTAATATCATATCTTATTCATCTCTGTTCCCATAACATATTTCAAAACAGTTGTGAATAATTCTAATTTCATTCTGTGTGCCCATTTAGTGCTTGCTTTTTATCCCTATGGTGTTATCAACAAATATTGCATTTATCAGCTATTATCAGCTGTGGTGGCATCTGATGTAATAAAATGTATCTTTAGAGGGCTGAAGTCACCAAACTCATTAAAGAGGACACTTGAGTTGGCAGCTAGGCTGGGCATTAGTTTCAGCTCTTGAGCAGGGAGGAGATTTTATCACTGCACTTTGGAGAAATCAGTCCAATTCATCACATTATGTCAGTGCAGTGCCCCTCAGTGACACAGTGTGTTGTGATGTAGGAAAAAAATTATTTTTGCTGTAAAATGCCAAAAGTGAAATGGAGTTACGACTTCAGAAGTATAGGACTGGGCACTGACAATTTTCCATAGAAAAAGCACCTTTACAAGCTCTGGTTTGTCAGCACATAGAATTTGGCCACTGCTCTCAAAATCAGATCAGAAGCTCCTCCTTGGTGACATTGAAAGTTCACCAGTACATGGCAGCAGCTTTGATATTCCTAATTTCCCAAACTGTTGTTCTAAAGGAGCTTGAGCAGGAAATAAACCTGAACCAGCAATAGGAAATAGCACTCACCTCACTGATTTCAAAGAGCAGCACTTACATTATTAAGTGGGTAAGAGTATTCATATGCCTTACTTGTCCAGATGAATAGAATGAATGTGTTTGAATGTCCTTCAGAAAATGATACAAAAAAGAAAATCTCACACAGGTATGAAAACATTAAACAAGCACTTCCACTGGGGAAGAAAAGAAGACAGGACATTCTGAGTTCATTTAAATGAATGACAATACTCTCCTGGGCCTTTAATGGGAGCAAGATTTTATCAGAGATAAGAACCAAAGAGACAGTGAGCTAGGGTAAGAAAGAGGGAAGTTATTTCTGAGAGTAATGACTTAAAATAGACTTCATCCAGTCTTGCTGTGACTAAACAAGTGTCTTTCATGATACAAGAGAGAGTAGAGGGAATTCACTGGGAGTGCCTCTGTGACAGTGTACGTCACCACAGAGGGTTTAACCCACTCTAAGCCCACACAACTCTGAAGAACCCAGTAGGAGATTCTGAGGAAGTTCTTCAAGGTGATCACTTCAAGCCTCAGAAACACTGAAACCAATAGCTTCACCACCAAGGTAGGGGGTCTCTCAACATGCAGCCTTGGAGCACAAGAAAGATCTGCAGACATTTGGGAACTAAGTGCATTTTTCCCTTCATGTGGTAGCCAGGAACAAAAGTATTTCTGTTCTACTTTGTCTGTATGAACCCAAACAACTAATTATTAATATGCCACATTCAACAAATTTGGTAGGTAAGACCATTTGACCAGGCAAAATATTCAGGTCACAAATCAGATTGTTAAATGACTAAGAAAAAAGAGAGCTTAAAACAAGTTTTCAAATGCTGGAACAGAATCAATAGCTTTGTGAGCAAAGAACTAAGATAATTATCAAATATTTTAAACAAAACAAACAAATTAGCATCCCAAAAGCTGTAATGTTGTTCAAACCTTCTGATAAAGTTAACCAGATGTGAAATAATAGACAACAAATTCTCAATCTTACATGTTTTTGCCACGGGTAAGGCTGAGATAATTATGATGTATTTCTAATATAATGTACTTACAGGTGTATTTTTCTTTCACCTGTATATAATGGCTAACAAGGGTAATTGTAAACAGGAATTCTTAGCTTAAAACCCCCCAAAATTAATTTAGCTAAAGGATGTATGATGGAAGTAACACTTTCTGTAACTATAGGTTTAACAGTTTGTAAATCCTTTGGAAAGTTCTTAGATTACCAAAGCAAACATAATCCTTATGACGAAAAAAGAAAACAGAACAAACAAATAAACAAAACAAAACCCACAAAAGAATTCATTAAGCTTGCAGATTCTTTCCAGTCTTGAAATACATCACACATGAATGTGTTTTTTTCCTTCCTACTGGAACTGGTCTTTTCCCATGTCCTCTATATGGAAATCCCAGTCAAAGAATGGCTATAGGGTTTGCTAAAGAAATTGCAAGGTCTGTTTTCCTTTTTTCTCAGAGTATTTTCAATTACTGATATTTTTTAAAATAAATTTAGAACAGAGTTTCTATCTGTAGTATTCCTCTGGATCTTGAGCATCTTCCAAACATTCTCACAGCACATATAAAAGAAATAACACGTATTGGGATGGTTGTGTTTATAGCAGAGTTTCAGTCACTATCATTCAGCTCTAATTCCTCCGCAAAGACTATGTTAACGTTTATTTGAACAATTTCATCATATTAATGAATTCAAAAGATTTTGGTATTTTATAAGTTGTGACTGGAACAGCAGTTTGACATCAGAATTGTGAATTTAACCATCTTTCTGACTGCCATGCCAATTTTTGCATCCCCTGGGCACCTGAGGTGATGTCTGTTCTTATCCCAAAATCTATAAGGCTTCAGCTATTTCTGTTACTATTTTCTTATGAGTGAGATTTTGATCTCCAGTAGATTTCTGCATCACAAGAGGCCTGTTTTCCTTGCATGAAGAATTCAATGGTCAAGAATAAGCAAAAAAATGTTTGATCTGAAGCTCCTACTCACAATTATGTTTTAAAAATTTCCAAGTACTTAAAACTTTTAATGTGTTTGAAAGTAGCTTGCCTATTTATAATTAAAGACACAGTGTCTCTATCTCAAGCACAGAGAGAGAAAATAGAATCATAGATCACAGAATGTGCTGAGTTGGAAGGGACCCACAAGGATCAAGTCCAACTCCTGGCTCTGCACAGAACACCCCAAGAATCCCGCCTTGTTTCTGAGAGCATTGTCCAAACATTCCTTGAACACTGTCAAGCTTGGGGCTGTGACCACTTCCCTGGGAGCCTGTTCCAGTGCCCAACCATTCTCTGACTGAAGAACATTTTAAGGACCTTTTCCTAATGTCCAACCTAAACCTCCCCTGACTCAGCTCCATGCCATTCCCTCAGGTCCTGTCACTGGCCATCAGAGAGAAGAGATTGGTATCTGCCCCTCCACTACCCCTCGTGAAGAAGCTGCAGAGCCCAGTGAGGTCTGAGATCAGTCTCCTCTCCTCCAGCTGAGCAGACCAAGTGACCTCAGCTGCTCCTCATATAGTTCCAGCTCTTTCAAATACATCGGGAGTTATTTTTCTTCCTGGCCTCCTTTCAATATTACTGTGATGGTACCTCCTGTCGTCATCAGCTAAAATGATAATTCCCAAGGCCACCTCTCCTTCCTCCGTACCCCAGCTTTCAAAATATGCATTCATTTAGAAAAACAGTTCTTTTTTGCCTTAGGGAAGGAGAGAACAGCAGCACCCGTACAGAGTTTGGGTAGTGAGGGCAGCGGGGGCTGCGGGGGTTCTGTGAGGGGAGGCTGGGCCTGTCCGGACACTGCTGGCTCCCGCCAGCCATAACCAGGCCCAAAAAGCAGGGAAGAGTGGGCAAAACACTGCCTGGTGAGGTTTTCCTCACAGGACTGAGGGAAAAAGTGGAGAAACAGCCCTTCCAGTGCACATGGCAGTGATAACTGAGGAGGAAGCTGTGCTGTGGGACTCCCTTGCCACCCCTGGGGACACAGGGTTGTCCCCTTGTAGACCACACGCACACTTGGTACCTAAAGAGTATTCCCAGGCAGGGTCAGGCTGTACCTTTGGACAATTTTAATGGGATAATGACTTCAAAGGTTTTTGCCATTTTCTATGCAGTGACAAAATCACCAGATTGCTTGATGTCATAACAGATAACTTAGCCAACTCCCGATCAATCATTTGTAAAAGTTTATATTCACTGGGAATTATAATGCGCTTGTCAGAGACCCCTGGTAATTTTACGATGCTGTCAAAAAGGTTTCTTGGATGGGAAACTGCTCAGGTAAAATTGCATTTGGCAAATGTATTAAATCAGCATTGCCAAGAAAACTTGGCACGATTGGATTCGTGGTGGGGAAGGGGGGCTGTGGTCCCTTCCTGACAGCTCCACTGTGCTGTTCCTTCCCTCCCCAGTTTTCCCTGGCCACAGTCTGGGTTCTGCCCCAGACTGCAGCCCTTCAAGCACAGCTCTTCATGGGGGCTGCCGTTCTCCAGGATAAATTTGGTCCAGAACACACCCTCCATGTGCCACACAGCCCACTCAGAGGATAACAGAATGCTGGATACTCCCTGAATGTACCTCACAAGCCTTAAACAGAAAAATTTAAAATGTATCTTTAGCTGCTGCTGAAAAGCAAGGTCCTTTATTTTCTGCCATCCTTCTCCACTACTCTGAGACAAGATTTTACAGCATAGAGAGCTAGTAGATTATGGTCTGAAGTAAATCCCACAAAAGCATAGTGTGGAAGAGTACAAAGACAGCTTGCCAGGGCATTTATCTCTTCTACTTAAGCCTAGAAACACAGAATAAGTATATATATAGCCTCCCAAAAGGCTGAAAATAGTAATAGGCAATCCCAGGGGCTTGAGATGCTGCCCACAGAGAGTGTGCTCCTGCTCTGAAATCACAGAAGGAAGGGAAAGGTCTTTTTGCTCTCTGTGTTGGGATTCACTTGAGATTCTTTAAAAAGGAACACTGCAACAGAACCTGGCAGTCTCATGTGCTCTAGGTACTGGAATTGGTGGATGAAGTCACAGTACATAATGTTGCCTTTAGAAAACAGATCTCAGAATGGTTCAGGACAGCAAGTGAGGACAGGTCAGGAAAAATAATAGGACCATTTCTGACAAATGGGAAGAAATCAGAAAAATGTATATCCCCACTCTAGCTCCAGTTAATGTGTAGACATAGTTGGGGCAATTAGCATTTTAACAAAAATATGTTATAAATGGGAATTACACACCTTGCATAGTAAATGATCTCAGCAAGTACCTTTTTTATCTATGCAAAAAATATAACCTCAAGAATTTGTATTTCATTATCTTGCTAGAAGTTTAGACACTGTAGTTTGGAGATATACTAGGAACAAATTGGATTTAATAGGAAAAATATTCAAATATTATGTTTGTATCCTCACTTCTCTTCATAAATCACTTCTTGCCTCAGAGAAGATAAATATAGACCCACAAAATTATTTTAGGTACATAACCCCTTGGTTATTATATGTGGGATTTGAAATGAGATTGTGGATCACAAGTTTCTGAAATACAGAGAAATAGAGGGATTAATCTTTTATCTAAATATATTTCTAAAAAAAAGTATGTGTTACTTTTACAAAGTATAAATATGGCCTGCATCTTTTTTTCAGCATGTCACTAAAAATAAATGGCCAAAATTCTTCCTTCTGAATTTGGAAACAGTTAGTTGTATGTGGTTTATATCAACCCCCTCATTACAGAAAACCTTTTCACCATGTGTATAAGCACAATTATAGAAATTCTGAATTCTCAGAGTTTTCTTTAGGTGAGCTGATGGGCTGTGAAAGGTGCTGGAGTGAGTGACAGCTCTTTGGAATTGATAGAGTAGAGAGAATAGCAAAGGAATTTTTGTTTGCACCTTCCAGGGTATGTAATTTATCCCTGATCCTGGGCAGTGCCCCCTCCACCACGCCCTCTGCTGAGTCTGCTCCCCTCGCAGCAGAGGGAGCCGAGACAGAGCCTCAGCTCCGTGGGAAGAGTTCCTGTGTGGGGCTGACCCTCGCCTGTCCCCAGCATCGTCAGAAATGTATTTGGTACGGTTGCAGACTCACGTTTTCTTTTACTGCAGGACAGAAATTAAAAACTTCTAAAAGTTAAGGTAATTAAAGAACTTATGGAAAGAAATACCTCATCATTCAAGCATGTTGCACCTTCACATTGTTGGCGTGAGAGGCAGTGAGTTATGTTCTTCACAGATGCAATTTTTTTTTTTTTTTTGTTATTTTTAAGGTATGGGTCACTTGGATTTGTTTTCCCTTTTAGAAATAGAAGGTACCATTCTGGTGTTTGATACAATATTTGGGGGAAAAAAATCTCTACCCCCAGTCACCTGTGTTTTGCAGCCCAATTAAAAAAGTATTAATTATGGAAAGAGAAAAAAAGGCTGGAATGGATACAAACAAATTATATGTAAATTTATTGAACAGATTATTCTATTGTTCAACAACAATGCACAGTTCTTACCTTACAAAAACAATTCCAGTATTAAGAAAAACAGAATCTATATTTACCATAAAGGGAGGTTTATCAAGACAAAACAATTGGGATTCAGTCTTAAAATTCTCATTTGATAGCAACCGTCACACAAGAAATAAGTATGAAATATTTCTGCATATCTTCAATCTTCTAATTCAGAAGAGATAAGGGTGAAGAAGGCAAATAATTTCACACATTAGTGATGAAATTAGAAGATGAAAGGGAAACAAGAAACAAGAGAAAAGGAGGCAGAAAAGTTAGATTTAAAAAACCCCTTATTTAAATTTAAATTATATTTATAATCTGGGAGACATGAACACTGTGATTCTAAATTTATCATCTGAAGCGTCTACACACCCTTTAAAAACCTTTACTTAGAGACTTTTGAAGTGACATTTTTTATTATGGATGGGCATGGACAAAACAGAAGTAACGATTTTCTGGGTGCCATTTCTTAACTGTAGGTGAAATTCATACTCTGTGACAAAGCTTGTTCTAGGAAATCTCAATGGGAATATTAGTCAGTCCTGTTGTGGAAAATGTACTGAATAACGGTATTTGATATTCAGTGTCTCCTGCAAACTGACAGTGTTGGAATTTCCTTTCCTTAAAGCACGTATTTGATATCTGGCCTTCTTTTTGTCCCCCTGCTCATTTATATGTGTGTGGTTTTCCTTTTAACCCCCCTCCCCTTCCTTTTTAAATTTAAATAAAACTCTGGGGGAAAAAAAAAAGCAACAGAAGATCACAGGATGTGAAGATGCCATTCTGGGAACTAGCAAGCAGTCTCAAGAGCGAAAGAAGCCAAGTGATCTTTCAAGTGGGCTATTACTGTAGTTGTGGAAGCAGAATAATGAAACTGAACAGAATAATTGGCCTAAATATCTGGTTAGAGGACTGGTACAGAGAAAAGAGCATGAAAGGGCTCTACTAAAACCACAGAAAGGTGGGTGTTCCTGCAATCAGCACAGAAAAAAAGCATTGAAGAAGTCTGTAAACTAAAGAAGAGGGGGAGGGGAAACATCGGAAAGAAATCCAAGCAGAGGAGGGGAAGGGGGGGAAAATACCCACTAAATCTGAAAGTCTAGAGGAAAAGGGAAAAGAAAGCAGTTGATTGTATTTGCTGACATTCCAAGGATAGCAGTTGGGAAACTGAGCAATCAGAGCAGCAGTATCAGGAGGCACACACTGTAAGAGCAATATGGGTGGCTCCTGAGGTATATGTGGGAACACTTTTACCTATTTTTTAAACAAAGACACAACTTGTATATATATATACAAAAGAAGAACTTCAACTATCTCTTCAAAGAGAAAAGAGACAACCCTCCTCTCTTAACTGGTCATTTCCATCAGCTGAAGACTTATCACATGACTTCTGAATAGAAAAGCAGGGAAGTCAGTAAATTCAGATGTTGTGATCATCCACATCAACACTTACATCAGAAAACATCTGACGATGTAAGATCCAGTTTAACCATGCTCTATAACTGTATATCAGAGATTCTTACAGTGAATGAGGTGAGAGATTAGGGTACCAGCATTTTCCACACTCTTCCTTCTGAGCTTCTGACAGTCATTCTGTGAGCGACCATTAACAGTCTAACCCCAAACGTATCCTATTTTCAGTTCTGATTACAGACACACAAAATGAAGCTAATTTCTTGTTAATGAATTATTAATAAAATGACAGCATCAATAGATGAGAATTAGAATTACATCACACTTTCAAAAAACAAGAGTAAGTTATATTCTGCATAAATTGAATTCCCAATTTTAGGTGACAAAGCAGAAAATAAGTAGCTTTTCATTGTCTTGTTTGTATTAGAGTTTCATAAAATCAAGATCCGTTAGCAGGAGTCCTAATACAAGTCCTAATACAAGCAAGTTAAAAGCATGGATGAAAAAATTGTATAAAGTAACAAAAATAATTAATAAGTATACGTTCAGAATTCTGAGCAATGGGTCTTTGAATCCCTGTTCTTGTTTGAACTGCAAAGCTGCCTAAAAATTACTAACTCCCAGAAAACTGAAACCTGGTGATGCTAAGACTACACATCACTTTGACACCAGATAACCTGGACTTAATCTAAAAATCTCATGTTTACCTCTACAGGGTTTGCATTAGAACCTCTGTGCCCTTAGGCAATGGTAAAACCAGAACCACTGGAAAGGTATTCTGTAGAAAAGTGATGATCTAGAAAAGCTGATACTTTTTTGGATGCACAGTCTCTTTAGCCCTCTCTTTGTAACACAACCAAATACTATTGAAATTATAAACATGCATGAATAATTCATTTTTAGATAGATTCTTCCCCCATGAGGTGACATCTTAACTGATGTTTCCAGGCACCTGTATAATCACCTAGTCTGACCTCTTGCACTACAAAATCTGCAGAATTTCAGCAAGTGGGCAGAATTTCTAGTTAAAATACAGCATTGGCCATGCTTCTGGCCCCAGTAATGAAATGAGACAAAATTGAGATGTATATTAGCATTAGTATTCATTTAAATTGTTTCTTTGTGCTCATACACAAATAAGGAGAAAAAATAAATCATGACTGAGAGCGCTACTGTATTAATTCTTAGTTTTTACCAACTCTTCATATAAGAGCAGTCCTGGAAAGCAGTCTGGAAAAATGAGAAAGCATTTCATAGAACTGTTATATAACTTCGTTGAATAGGACACTGTAAATAATTAATCCAAATGAAAGACTTGGGGGATCTTTTGTCAGGAATTGAACATGAAAAGAGGAGTGATTGGCTTCTGTCTTTTATTTAGGAAAAAAACAAACCCAAAGACACCAACAGTGACTGCAGAATCTCACAATTTTTGAAGGGCTTGTATTGATATAAGTCCTAAAGATAAAGTGCACTGTGTGTTAAAGGTCTTTTCCAACCTGAGTGATTCTTTAATTATAAAAAAGAAATTAGGGATAGTTACATAATTGTTGTCTAATACCTCTTGTAAAAGGACAATTCATTACAGTATTTCAAACCCAGCAGTTTTCAGTCTTCGCTTCAGGCAGCCACTTATATGTTTCTGGCCCTCAAAATGAATGTTTCAATAAATGATCACTTTGTCTCCCAGATTAGAAGGAAAATTTTATTAAGGTTCAATTCAAACCCAAGAACATCTCTGATAATTTACTGCAAAACAATAAGATGCAACAGAAAGGAGCTGCTGAAATACTTAAAAAAAAAAAAATAAGGTTCTACCTGGCTAAATAAAGATATTGCATAAATCATCACTTTGCATTTATCAGAAGTCATTGTCATCCACCATCACAAAACAGTTCTGTCTTCCTGAGCCTCCAGAAACTACTAAAAGTGAAAATAATCCTTGAAAACATCAACAACAGCAACAACAACAAAGTGGCAACTTCCTCGTAGAACTTTTTTCATGGGTTATTTAGTTTTGAATCTTTTATTGCATGACTCCTGTAAAGCTTTTACTGGCAAATCATAGAAAGTTGCTTTGAAGAACCATAAACCGGACTCGTCCCTGGTCAAAGCTACCAGCTACCATCAGCTTGTTGCCTCAGCAGGGCTTCTGGGCCTCATTCCTGCTTCTCTTAAAATCCTATTTCCTAATTCAGCAGCTTCACCAGCAGAACACCAGCAGAGCTGTTCCCACAGAGCATGGTCATAGTGGCAGTGATAGTCACACCTCACATCCAGACCCACTGCAGCAGCATTTCTGCTTTTCCAGGGGTGGGAGAGGGGAAGATCAGCACTTCAGCTGCAGACCCATGAAGGTTGCATTTGCTTTTCAATTTCTCAGGCCACACTATAAATAGCATAGGCAATAAGTTCCCTGGCTGTGAAGTTATTGAAGCTTTAGAGCAGAAGTGTTTAAATGTGTCCAAGGAACATCAATGACCCATCCCCACCGCAACTAAAATCCTGACATCTACATTATTGCAAAGGTTCAGCAGTCAAAATATACAACAGGGAGTAGGGATTTTGGATGTTTTAATCTGCTGCACTCTCACTGCAGGGGACTGTTTCTGTTTCAGGGCAGAAGGGGAAAAAAAAATCCATTATAAAATCTTGGTTAAACATTTACTTTTAATATAGATATAGACTGGGTTTCCTGACAAAAATGTGAGTTTTCTGGTTATTTTGAACATCTCTTACAAGTTGTTTCTGATTTTCAAAGCTTTTCATTTACTTTTTTCCACTCACATAATTACTTGATCCCAAATTATCCCTCCTACTTTTACAGAATCTTTAAGGAGTTTTCTCTGAGTCAGATGCCTTCTTTGCACCGTCTTCATTTTTAAGCTACTTGCTTGTACCTCTGTTTCACTGGCTCCATAATTACAAATCTGATCTGAAAACATTTATTCTCCTTCCTAATATTTTTCCTAGGTTTTTAGTGAACAGATGATTTTGTTCACCATTATGCACAACTCTCTTTCCTGCTGTACTTAAACCTACTATGTTTGGAAATCCAGTATGTTAAAAAAGCTATTGAAGAGCAGTGTATGCTGTGCATGCACAAATGGGATGTGAAATTATGGGGATTGCTAACAAAAGAACAAGATTACAGGGGAATCACTGGGAGTTATAGGGAAGCATTAAGATACTTAAACCACAAGTCTCCACTAGATCTCAACAGGGTTTGTATTCCTAAAACTATTTGGTGGGATTTTGTTTTGTTTTAAATACTACAGTTAGTAGTAAACAAACAGGACTTCACTGTAATAGAGTCTTAGCCAAAATTCACCATTAAAGTTCAATAACTTGAAGTAAAATAGGTTACAAGAAAATATTCACAACACAAATGTGGATAAGTTACACAAAAAATAAACAGAAAGAACTGAAACTTCTAAACCTACTGATGGTCATAATTAATTAAAGACAAAACCAAAGATTCTCTCTGACCATATAGTAACACTATTTTCCTATTTTCCCTTTTATTTTCCTTTCATAACATAGTTGTGGTTTTTTTTTACGTAAAGACAATTTTGGTTTGTAACTTTGTTTTGTTTTGTTTTGTTTTTAAAACTGCTCTAAGCATTTTGAAGATATGAACTAACCGTGAGTGGCATTTGACATTTAAAAGAAATCATAAAGCAGAATTTCATAACATTCTATAAACACAGTGAACACTCCTAGATACTAACTACAAGGATATATACATTAATATATTCAACAATATTATCTCTTCTATATATACAAGATCATCAAGAGATCTGCAGGAGTTTCCTAGTAAACAATTTAGGTATATTTTACTGTATTTTTCTCTAGCCCTGTTCGTGTTGCTCTAAAAAAATTCAGTAACTTCTATTCATTTTCAGCTAAGACTCCAGTGCAATGCTTTCACATAACACAAATTTTTTCTTTTCAAAGCCTCTATGGGAAACCTTAACCCCGACTGCACCTATGTTTCCATCTGGAGTGTGCCAAGTTTCAGGGATTTGTCAGACTTGCATACACAAGAATTTATTAGCTCTGTAATTTTATGTGCATGAAAGCATAAATGCATATTGGGTATACATTTTATCATCTGCTCCTTTCCTTTAATGAAGATGGTGATTCCATAAGATGAAGGAAGAAAAGGAAGGAAGTAAAGAAAGGAAGGAAAAAAAAAATCTCTTTTCTGCTGACTCCCTGTAATGGTAGTAGAGATTCAGACCAGTGGTTGAAGAGGTGTGGAAGAAAAATCAGCTGCTGGTTTCTATTTTGCACAGTACTAAATATTGCATCAACATGCACTCAACCACTCAAAATACTCAAAAATTCATCTCTGAAATAAAGAAGTACAAATGCTTATAACCTCTGCTGTTTCTGATGCTTTCCCACTATGAGAAGACTGATAGTGAGGCTATCTGGTGTTTAAACTCATTAGTGAACTGAATGAGCACCAACACCTCATACCGTGAAGCGTATTATGGGGAAAAGCTTCTCAAGGGAAGTGGGTAACTGGCACTATTTTAAAGAAAAACCATCATCACCATCATCACAGTTCCTGATTACATATGAATAACCAAGGAGGAAAACATACAACATTTCACAAGTTTTGGAGGTGTTCTACCTTCACTGTTAAGGTTTTTGATTCCACTTGCCAAATTGCTTTATTAAGGGCTGAGGTGTTTTGATAGTCTCTTTCATTCTCTTTCTCAGAATATAGGAATTTATTCAATCAAAATCGTTTTGCATTTGCAGCAACAACTGAGAACCATGCAAATAACAGGGCAAGTTGCAACTTCACCTAGTAACAAATGCAGCCAGTAATAAAATGAGACACCAAACTGGAGACTGACAAATTCTACTATTTTTTCTAGTTCCAAGTCATGTTCCAAAGCAGACTGGAGCTGCTGCAGACTTGCTTCTTTTAGCTCAAGATCTTTTTTAAAGTACTTTTTTCAATTTGTCAATGCCATGCACTATTGCCATGTACTAATTTTGGAGGTTCATGGTTAAAATTGTCACGCTCTAATGAGTTCATTGCAAACACAAGCACTCATTTTATACTTCATGCAGTTATGTCTCTACAAGGTTTATTAGTCTATGGCAGCTAATGATGCTGCCTCCTCTGAGCTCCAAATATACTGGGGAGTTGCATTTTAAGTCATTACAATATTAGCAAACACACTGAAGATAAAAATGCATTTATGTTTCCCAAATCAATTGCATCCAAAAAATAATAAGATTTTGGCAATGAATACAATTGTTTTGATAATCTAATCTAGAAATTTCAACACCTGCTAATCCTGAACAAAATTTTGCAAAGCACCTTTTGTTCATTTGCCTATCCCCCATTTTGTACTCTGATATTCGGTCAGATTGTTGTGAGACATCTGTAAAAATTTTCTGCAGTGTCTCTATTGCCATAATGCAGACAATCCAGCAGGTCTTTTCATGAACTGCAGGAGCAAAAGCAAGCACCTCTCCATGCTGCACACCAAAGTGCATTTTTGCATGTTTGCAAGGCTTTCAGTGGAGTTGCAGTGCGAGGTATTTCTAGCTGCTGTTTGATGGAGAGTCTGATCCTGGTTGGTTACTGTAAAACATAATCTGAAATAGAGGCTTAGAACCATGGTGTATTTTTAACTTCCTGACATACACAGCAGAGTCTGCTGTTGAGGAATTTTCCTCTTGCCAAAGTGATGAGCAGACAAGGCACTGCTGATGCTACTCACGCTTTGCTCAGTGGGAGGTAATGCAAAAGCAGTGCAGCAACAAATATTATATTAATAGTGTGCTGCTCCTTCTCCTCTCCCACCTCAGGTTCAGAGTTGGAAAATGATAAAAGACAGGACAGACTGCAATCTTCTTCAAGCAAAAGGAGTGAAGAAAAATCATTTGGTAAGTGATTGCTAGGAGAACAGAATTTACTGAAAATGCACTGGGCTGAAGGTAAATAAATAACTGACCTCTGTATTCAGTGTGGTGCTGAGCAGCTACAGCCAGAGATAGAATGTGTCAGAGCAGCAAATCCATCTCTCAGTTGTACTGATGTCACTGAGGGTCCTCTAAATTTATAGCTGGTGTTTCTCT